>CAJNJA010048907.1:0-15227 GCA_905231915.1 Symbiodinium necroappetens | reverse complement strand
TAAAAACTCTAAACCCTAACCCTAAACCCAGTCCCGAAACCCTAAACCCCACTTTAAAAAACAGCATGCACATCTCCGAAAGCCACTGCACGGCCGTGAGTCCAGTCCGAGGCGGCGCCAGCATCCAGGAGCTGAAAAAGCTCGCGCACGACCTGCAGAAACCCCCCGTTTTGGGATTGGGGTTTGTTGAAATTTCGGATTTGGGGCTCAGGGTAAGGGATTAGTCGCGGAGTTGATGGCTCAGGCTTTTTGTTGTTTAAGGGCAAGTTTCCTCCTTGCTAGTCAAGGAGTAAACGGGCCCTCACACAAAAAAAAACTGAGCCATCAACTCCTAGTAAATGTCGCCAAACCGAACAAGCCTTTCCACAGGTGGTTCAGCGTCTACGGTTTCGGGAGTAGGGTTCAGTGCTCACTAGCTCAGGGTGTTGGTGGTGTCACGAGGTTCGTAACTAGACAGACAGGGAAAGCTGCCTGTATAGCTGCTTAGAGTTGTGCCAGAAGTCCCCGCCTGCGCATCGCTGCCCCCAAAGGCAACCAAGTGGGCGCGGAAAGCTCGATACATGGCTCTCTCTTGAAATCCGATGCTAAATCTAGACATTGATGGGAACCCTCAAATCGATGCGAAGCGGAGTGGCCTGGAGGGTCAACTTCTATGATCACTTCAGATAGCCCAGAGTCTAAATCCTAAAGTCCACACCACAATTGGGAAGCAAGTGCGGGCCTTGTGAACCCTACATGTCATTTGTGCCCACAAGCCTTAAGCCGAGAAGCGAATTCGAGGGTTGCGGGCTCCCCAGTGTTTGAGCAGCCATGTTCGGCAGCACCGTGACAGGTTGAGGTGAGAACCCCAACCATACAAAACAAAACAAAAAACTATTGACGAACATCAGAAGAACGTGGACAGTAGAAAAGCGTCTTCAGTGTGTGACAGCGCACGGGCTATGGGTCATGGTTGTTCCAATCGCCTCGGTCTAGAGGAGGAGTGACTCAGTCAAACAATGCTCATTGCGCTCCTCATGAGGATGGCATTTTCCCTGGCAAGTCCGAAGATTCGACGAATACGCCGTCTCTAAACAACACCCCAAGAAACTGGACAAGCTCTGAATATGCTGCCTGAAACTCTAAAGACTGGCTCTGCACTCCACAATCTGTCCCCTAAGTTGCAGGACAAAGTCGAGACACTAAACTCGAAAGTCTGAATCTCAACCCATTACCCTCGACCCTAAACCCTAAACCCCTTAAACCCCTTAAACCCCTAAACACTCTGCAGCCTAAGCATTCAGTCCAAGCCCCCGAACCTCACCTCGACACCTTCCCTAACCCGGTTCTGGCGAGCCTGTAGGGATTGGGCGGCCAGTCCTTCACATGCTCTTGTGGGTGGGTTGCCTGAAAATTACGCCCCTACAGGGTCTTCAACATAGGGTGACGTACTTGAATCGGGATCCAGGGAGACCTTCGGAAGTACTTAAAAGAAGAGTAGTAGTTCCAACTTAGTTCCAACTGCAGTGCCAACTGCTGCTCGGTAGCATCACAAGGTTAAAAGTACAGGTTAGAGGCTTTCAGCAAAACTGCTGGCTTGCTGGTAACTTCTTGAACGGGACGAGTCATGGCACTGAATCACTCGGTCATTCCATGAGCACCCATCTGCCGCCTGCCGCTGTAGTTTGAGAAGAGAGGGCCAGCGTCCCCAGCCGAACACGGTGATCGCCAAGGTTCATGACAGTATATTTATTGCTGCTACTCAGGCGAATCGCAGCTGTTACTGTGTTTCACTCGTGATTTATCAGCCTGCAACGTTGCAAAACTAAGGCCGCAATGTGGTGCTTATAAGATGCACTTCCGACTCCATCCGTGGCCTTTTCCTGGACCGCATTTTGTCCTCAAGCCAGCATACGACCTACTTATAACTTGGGAATGAAGACCTTTACATGCACTTGGTATTTAAACCCTAGACCCTAAACCCAAAGCTTACCAAAAGTGTTGAAGTGGGTCAAAGTCAGGGCCACACCCTCGGCCCCTCCCCCCCAGACCCGGAACCCTAAACCCCTTCAAGACCAAATGACCCGAACAAGTAGGGGCCCTAAAACCCTTCTGCTATGAATCCCTGTGTGGTCTATGAACCTTAAACCCCCTTCAGAATCCTTTCGTCCTTATAAGGCCCTCAAGAGAGGTTCCTGCATCCCGTCCTCCTCGTCGAGAGCGGCAATCGGTGCGGAGAGGCCCAGACCCTGCATACCCAGGGGCGCCTTCGGAGATCCGGCGTCAGAAGTCGGCTCTACTTGGAGCATCATGGGACTTAGTACGTCGAGTTATAGGTGCCCTACTAACCGGGATTACAATTAACTATATAAGCATAGTTAACTGATGTATAACCCTAGTTACTCAGTCCCATGATCCTCCAAGCAATGGACCTCCACGAAGACCAGAAAGGCTTTAAACCCCAAACCCCAAATCCCAAGCCTCAGCCCTAAACCCTGCATGTAATCAGGCTGACAAAAAAGCCTTGGTCTCTACGTGTGCCCCAAACAGTCCATGTAGAAGAAACCCTACATAATGAGCTAAGAATAACACCACCACCACAACCACCCACGAAAAACACATGCCAGAGCAACTAAGCCCCAAAGAACAGAAAGAACACATAGCCAGCAGTGTCAGGCCTACACACCCATGCAAGAACTGGTCCCAAGAGCAATGCTGAGGCTCCCAAGGCCACCCAATGAGTCCAAAATGCGCACCGGCCCGTGGCGGGAGCACGGTTGCGACTCCCAGAACAGGAAAACGAGTCCCCATGATTGTTTAGCAGCGCAAACACGAACATTCAACTTGACGAATCTCGCCCCACCCTCTATGTCTAGTCCCTGGCAGTTTTCCGGGCGCTCATGCTAGACCCGTGTCCCTCCTACTTAAGCTTTATACGGCTTAGGACCCTAAAGGTCCTCTTAACCCTCACAAGGTAAGAGCCCCAAATATAGTGTACCCTGAACCCTGAAGCCGATGATAAGGCATAAATGAACCCTAACATCAACTCGAAAGCCTATAATTATACTCTATACCCCCCACTAAAGTTTAAAGACCTCAAACCCGACATACATAAACTCGAAAGCCTATAATTACTGCATACCCCCACTATAGACCTCAAAACCCTACATACAAATAAAGCCCTGTCGCCAGACTCTCCGGGAAACCGGGCCTTGGCCTCGAGATCCTCCGCCCTCGCGCTCGCAGCGCCCCGGCTCTCAAGGAAGCCGGGACCGGATCCTGGCAACAATGGGTTTAGGGTTTAGGGTTTAGGGACTAGGGTTTAGGGTTTAGGGATTAGGGTTTAGGGATTTGGTTTAGGGTTTAGGGTTTAGGGATTAGGGTTAAGGGACTAGGGTTTAGGGATTAGGGTTTAGTGGCCTTGATAGTTAGGAAAGGGCTTCTTGCCATCAGTGTAAACTCTACTACGATTATACCCCCCCAAAATTCCTAAATAAGTATATGGTAGAAAGTAGGGCTTTTTAGTAGGAATGAAGATCATTATGGCTTGGGTAGGTATTCGCCCATACGAGTAGTAAGGATCCTTTGGGTTTTGCAGCGATTAGAATCAGGCTTGCAGTAAATGAGGCTAGAAATTATAGGGACTACATTGCTTCTGTGTTTGAGGCAAATCAAGGTTTAGGGCTTCTTCTGTCGATGCACGGTCCAACAATATCCAACAATTAGGGTTTAGGGCTTCAGTTAAGCTTCGTGCTTTGCTGCCTTTCTCTTTTGATGCTCGGATTTCGGATTTCTATTCTAATAGGTCCTATTGCTTTATTCAGGGCCTTCAATTAGCTGTTTGAGAACGACGGGTTTGGGGCTTGAGGCCATGGGGCTAGGGCCTCTTCACATGAATCCGAAAGATAAAAGTCTCTGCGTGGGCGGTGGTGTAGCATCTTCCAGGCGTCTGCTGCCGACAGGCATCTTGGGCTTTGGGTAAAGGGCGCAACCTATAGGGGCCTATATATATATATATATACATAATTACCTATGCTATTTTGGGGGTTTCTTGTTCCATTTTATAGTTTTTGGGACCCCCAAACCCTATTGTCATCGTTAAGGCCCCTATAGTAGGGTCTGTGGTTTCCGGGTCAATGGACACAGATGTGCATGCAGCCTACGCTGAATCTGCAAACCTTACAAATGTTCAACACCCCTAAACCCTAAACCCATTTAGTAGGGTTTAGTGGGTTTGGGAACAGGGTTTAGGGGAACCCTACCACCCGAAACTGTACATGAAAAGCCCTAAACCCAACTAAGCCCTAAACCCTAAACCCTAAACCCTAAACCCATCGTTTCTCATGTTAGAACAACTCTTCTTTGCTTCTCAGTGAGAGCTAGGTGTCGCAGCTCGGCGGTTCCAACCCCGCAAATCCTACCAGTCTTAGGAAACATCGAGGCCTTCTGGAATGGGGTTTGGGGGTATGCTGTGTAGTATATGATATTACAATGGAGCTTGCAGATGTAATACCTGTCTCTATCCATCCAGGGGACAAATCGGAGGTGTACAACTGAATCATCAGCACAGCTCGGGTAGACAGTGTGGACCACTCTCTGGGCTTAGGGGCTTGAATGTAGCATGGGGTGTAAGAATTACACAACGCAGAATCACCATTGAGAATGCGGCTTGGGTATCCGTTCGGCGCATGTTCGGACCAGCGATGCCGTGGAACCTGCTACAGCACATGGGTTGCTTCTGGGCAGTTTTGGCAGTCGACTCCAGGGAAAACTCTATGCCGCGAGGTATGCATATTATGTTCTACTGCATTTCCTTCCGTAATGGTATAATACACTATGCTATGCTGTGCTGTAATATCTTAGAATAACTGAAACTGGTTTGTTATATTGCTGTACTATTTTTATACCTAACTATTTGCAGCATGTGAGACTACAACAGGTTACATTCAAGTTATATTGTAATGTGTTGTGTTATATTAATTGTATTCTATTGTGCTCTATTACAATATGGCATTTTAAATCTTGAAGTCAGTATGATACAGTGGTATTGCATAGTTATAATATTATCTCATCTTATCTTATCTTATCTTATTTACTGTATCATGAAACAATCGATTTTATTGTAGTACCGTGTATGATGTGTTAAGTTATGTTCTAACACATCATGTCATATCATATCAGACCAGCCATGCCATACCACATCACATCAAGTCATATCATATCATATAATGCCATGTCTTGTTTTACAATGTGTTATATGACAGTATAAGACAATATGTTATACTATCATTTGTTATACTGTACTATATTATGACATATCATATTATGCTATACTGCACTTACTACACTGTGTTGCATTCTCTGAGCTATACTTTGTTGTATTTATCTTATATTATATGAAAATCACGATACATTACAGTATATTGTGCTATAGTACAGTGGCTAGTATAATTTCTCAAAAGATGCCATGGCACGGTATGATCTGTTGTCTATTATTTCTGTACCAGACTATGTACCAGACAATACAATCCTATGCAAATCTATACCATGCACTACCATACTATACTTTCGTGCATTAAACTTTATGTCAGGTTATACTGCAAGAAAATACATTGTTTGTGGGTTATATAAAGTCAACGGGACACAACCTGTCACAGCAGCTTAAAATCCAATTCCAGCGCAGTGACAGACACAGAAAGCTGCCCGGAAGATTATAACCCGCGAGGTCTGAGGATTGCGGTTGAGGAGTTGAGGCCCGGCGGCAACAACACCCTAAGACCTAAGCCTACGTCTCACTTGTTAAACCTTCGGGCACCTTCAATTCCCAAGCAGCATCGACCCTAATCCTTGAAACTCTCAACTCCACGATTGGAGATGTCTTCTGCCCTCTGCGAGCGCCTCCTCACGAACCGCGCCTTGGAAAGGCTGATGCCGGCTTGGATCTTCGGGTTTAGGGACTCGACTAGAAGTTTGAAGGTTTTGCGCTTAGAGATATCAGGGTTCAGTCAAGTTTTGGAGGTTTAGGGGGGTTTGAAGGACTGTCGCCAGCTTGACCAACACCAGGGCTTCCACAGTTCGGAACAATATTCCTTTCACAACACGCAAACCAGCTGTCCTCACCAAAAATCTATAGCCGAGAGCGAACAAAGAACTCACGGCAACACCCAAAGAGGGCTGCAGCTGTTGCTTTTATGCAACCTTTGGTTTAGGGTGCTACAAGGGTGTCTACAACCCAGCGAGCTCGAAAGAGTCAAAACGCCAGGACCCGGACCGAAATGTTCCAGGCCCTTGGCGGAGGAACGCCATCCATCGAGGAGGTCTCGGCATCAGGGATGTTGGTTTGCCCTTCTTTCTTAAAGGGTGGTCTGCTTCCCAAACGCAAATCCCCCAAGCTGCAGCTCCCGACATGTACATAGGGAAAGCGCCGTGGCGTCAGAAAGGAGCAGGACAATCGTTTAGTGGATGGTCACGTAGTAGTCAATGCCGACTATGGGACTCCAAGGCATGAAACCCATACCCGAGCCCAAGCCCTCGATGGGCAAAGCCAATGGCTGTGTGGACTCTTCAACAGGACCTAGGGGCCACAGAACCTCGTCCAGCGACCGTTACAGGGCTAAGTAAGGGAGCGGGTTGCCTGTACGAAGCCCTTGCATCTAGTCGAGTGGTCGGCACAGTGTGGAACTCTGAAGGGAAGTAGAGAGCAGAAAACTCCCCCTTGCCCTGGTTTGCGGGGTGAAGCCTAAACCGTACTTGAGAATAGTTGCGGTGGTTGGGGCAAGCTGCAGGGCTGGGGCAAGCTGATGCAATCGCATTGCCTGCTGCCCGCACTCTCTATACACACTCACCCTTAACGCTAAACTCTAAACCCCCAAACCCTAAACCATAAGCCCCCAAAAATCCTAAACCCTAAAGCCCCCCCCCAAATACCCTGTACCCTAAACCCTCAAAAACCCTAAACCCTATACACACCCTACAAGAGTCCCAAGCCCAAAAAGTCCCGAAGCAGCCTCTCCCTCCGTAGAGCGGCGTGGATGGCTGAGAAGGTGTTGCAAGACGAGCCTTGGGCTCGTGTTTAGGATATATAATTAATATAGGATAGGACCGGATAGGATGTAGGGCTTTTTGGGTTTAGGGTTTAGGGAAGGCGTGTTTAGGATATAAAATTTTAAGATGTGGGGCTTTTGGGGGTTGAGGGTTTAGGGAAGGCTTGTGTTTGGGGTTGACGGTTTAGGCTCTAGGATTTAAGGAAATTTAAGGCTTTTTGGGTTTAGGGTTTAGGGTTTAGGGCTATGCCACTTGCAGGGCCCCGCAGGTTCATGTGCTTTATGCGGATGAAAGATATTTACACAGGGTTCCCTTCCGTCGCGTCAATGACATGGTTCCGTGTGAAGTTGTACAGTATTATCCTGGCTGAGTCGGATTTCTCAGAAACTCGGCTCTACGTTGCGGTTCATTTTTGTCTTTTAGTGTTCCATGGTGTTCCCAACTCCCAGGTCCGGTTGAGGGGGCTGGTGGTAGCTCTTAGGGCTGCATAATTGGGGCTGAGATCTAAGGACTTCGCATGTTGCAGTCAGTATGTAGTATGACGGCATCAACAGTCGCAACTACGGCTGAATACGACGATAACAACCACCACCACCGCCGCCGCGGCCACCTTCACCGCCGCCACCACCACCATCACCACTACTACATCCGCTACCACAAGCTTCGACTTACAACAACCTTTTACTACTGCAGCTGCTGCTACACCGCTACTATATACTTACACTCTACAGCTCCATGAAAAGACAAGAAGCTGCAGCAACAACAACAACAACAGCAGCAGCAGCAGCAGCAACAGCTGCGTCTGCCGCTCCTGGTGCTCCCTCCTCCTCCTTCTCCTGATCTCCTCCTGCACCGACGCCGACGCCGACGCCGACGCCTACTACTACGACGACGACGACCACCACCACCACCACCACCACCACCACCACTGCTGCATTGCTATGCTACGAGACGCACACTTGGGAAAAAGAGAACTCCCATGTTGACCGCCGCAGAAGAAGCTCGCCATTCGATTGGCCCCTTGAAAGAGCAGCGACGTAGCTCTGGTGGGTCAAGGCTGCACAGTTGGAGATCTTGAGCTGGTTAGGTATTTAAACTGCGTGGCCACCTGTCATAAGTTTGCGGCCACGGGGAAAAGAAAATAAGAACATGCCGAGGCCGCAGGCACAGGCCCTCGAGTTGCTGCAATCGTTGAGGCTAGCAGTTAAACAGCTTGGGATTTCGGGGTTTTCGGCGGCGCCAGAGTCAGGATGCAAATACGGGCTTCGACGTCACCCAAGGCTTAAAATTATACTAAAGACTGTCATCCTAGGCCAGCAATGACGAGACAAGCCCTAATCCAACAGCATCTTGGGCGTAAAGACTTTCATTGAAATCTATGTCTATGGGGAAGAGGGACACGGACAGTACGTGGAGGGCTTCCGTTCACAATTCTCCACAGCTCTTAAGTCAGGATCTCTTGAGTATGACAGAAATAGAACAATAAGATGAACTAACGGCTTTCGGATTCTCTGCGGCCCAGCCCCGGACACACCGGAGCAGAAGCCAAACAGGAGCGTTAGGTGTCCTGTGCTGTCTGCTTATGAGTGATTAGTCGTCTAAGTCTTACAGTGTATTTTCACACAGTTTTTTGCCTTAACCCCATTTATCAATAGGTTTCAGGCTTTATGTAAGCCTGCAACCCAAAACATACTCAAACTGACACCCCAAGCCCTCTGACTCAAGGCTGTCGGTTCATGGCGGAGAGGAAGAGACTCCTAATAAACTCCCAAACACTAACTATAATTCCTGAAGCCTAAGTTCCAATCCCTAGTCCAGGAGTCCTAAACCCTTTAACCCTGAATCCGCCTTAGTCTGAATTCTCAGAGGCTTCCCGTGGAGCGGCTTCCTTGAATGGAGGTCTCTGCTGCGGAACCGCACTCCAAAAAGTGAAGGGTTTAGGGTTTAGGGTTTGTTTAGGGTTTAGGGTTTAGGGACATAAACCCCTAAAGCCTAAAGCCGTAAACACTAAAGCTAAAACCCCCAAAGTTCCTAACACAAAGCTTCAACCCCCGAACCTGATGGAAATACGGGCTCAAGCTTCAACTGAATCGGTCCGGTGGTCTCTATACGGCAAGCTGCTTACGGCGTGTGTCCGATAATAAGAGACCCCCCCATTTAAAAAAATGTCGGATGGAAAAAAATGTTGATTGAAGGCCCGCCTGCTTTGTACACAAAGCTGCCGCCAGGCGAACGACGCCGGGCGAAGGAAGCTTCGAGTTGATGGCCATTCCCTAAGCGTTCATATATGCTAACAGTAACATTATGGAACTAGATCCCAACAGACCGTCCTTATTCTGTTTTCAGGGACTTGCTTCCATAATGGTAGTGTAGATGAAACATCGGGGAATTTTTGCTCCTAGCCGAAAGCACAAACTGTGTAGGGGACCTGCATGAGCAGAATGGGGGTTTATCTATTTAGTCGAAAAATAATCAAGAATAGAACAGTCCTATGTCAGACAATTGCGCGAGTTGGCTGATTCATTGTTGTGTCTCCGTGAAACGGCTGTTTGCAACAATACAGTCATAGGTAGACTCGACCCTCAAGCCCAAAATCCGTGATCTGAAGCTGAACGCTGTGACAACCGAGATGCATTCTCATTCTTGCCTGAAGCCCTCAACTCCAAATCACTGTTTATGGGGGGAAGTCTCCAAGTTGTACATCTTTGTGTGTTTACTCCTCTTCCACTACGAGTAGGACCAAGTTCCGGAACTCAAGGCCCCATGGGCTGCGAAAGCATCTCATTCATCTTTAAGAAGTTGTGCGACTGTCGTCTGTGCCGGATCAGCTTAACAGCATTCCTTGAGCTTGGGTACTCTCTCACGGCTGGCAAGCACCCCTATGAAAATCATTCCTGAATCAGATCTTCTTGAACCCAAAGCTAGAAAACCCTCCGCAAACACAGAGGAAGTGGTGTAATTAATGCTCCCTCCGCCCATCGCGGCCATGCTCGGACACGTTGGGGCCACTGAGTGGGAGTTTCTTGAACGTGAACGCGGCTGAGGCTTCAGGCCGTACGGTGGTAAGGCATGATATAAGATTAAGTGCTCGACACTCTCGTAGCGCGTTCAGGTCTAGGGACCCGCATCGCGAGAACTCCTGCAACACAAATATTTCAGCACCTAAGAGCAGACTGCGCCTGACAGACGCCCTCGGCCCAACTCTTATTGTTGTCATCGCATGGCTAAAGCAGGGAGAAGGTAAGGCAGCACGGATAAATATCCCAACATACCACAGCTGAGTGGGCCGTCGTGGAGGTGATGGAGCTGTAAGACGTGAAGATCTGAGTTCGAGCCTCCCGGCAATGAAGCCTTGTCCATGTACAGAGCAGTCACTAAAGCTAGGCCCTGTACGCTATACTCGGTCCCAGATGTGGGGCCCACGGCTCCCGATCCTGCTACTGCTACTGCTACTGCNNACTACTACGGCTACTACGACCACTACTGCTGCTGCTGCTGCTACTGCTACTGCTACTGCTACTGCTGCTGCTACTGCTACTGCTACTGCTACTGCTGCAGCTTCTACTACTACTACTACTACTACTACTACTAGTACCACCACCACGACGACGACGACTACTACTACTATTACTACCACTACTACTACTACTACTACTACTCCTCCTACTACTACTCCTGCTACTAGTATTGCTTGCACCGCCCACTCACACGAGTAGCACTCTGCATGCCTGAGGGTTCAGGGCTATGTAACTTCCCGGAGGCCTCCGAGGGACGTTTCGGCGCAGTCTCCCGAAGGTACTCGAGGATGGGAGCGACTCTCCCGACTCCACCCAGGGCCAAGCCCACAGCGGAGACTCAGGGCCGACTTGGAATAGTAATACGGTTGGTGATAGAATTCCTGAATTACCCACATGAAGGAAACCAACAGAATTCCCATAGTTTAGGGGTCCTTTAGGTAATGCAGGATTCATGCCACCAACGGCAGGGATCCTGGCGCCAAGTCCCTGAAAAAAAAACCTTCAGGCTTGGGACCCTAAACCTCAGCTTCCTTACCGAGGGAGCTTAGGGGTTTAGGGTCTAGGGGTTTAGGGTTTAGGGCTTATAGGGTTTAGGGTTACTGCAGTTTTCTGTTCTGACCGTGCTTAGGGTTAGAACTCAGACCCTCTTGTGTGTCCAAGGCAAGGAACAGCACGAACCCTACTTCAAGGACTGAGGCCTTAATTTAAGCAGATCAAATGGTCGTTTTAGGGTTACAGCTAGGAGAACTCTGTTGAGATGTTTGCGACTCTATGTCCCTCCGAGGCTGAACATGTCTATTCGGGATTCTCTTGGCTCTTAGCCCAGACGTTCAGGGCCTAAGCTTGAGCTGAGGGTCCAGGGTAAAATCACGGTCCAATGGTTATAAGAGGGATTTAGGGGTATTACAGTTAGCTCGTCCATATACGATTATGTTAGAGATCCCCCCCAACGACTACTACCTGCACTATAAGCCTGTCGGGTTCGAAAAGGGGTTTGGTTTACATCGTATGTGTAATCAAAAGTTTTGCCCTAAGGAATAGCATTGGTGATTCTTGTTGGCCCTGTGTTTAATAACTGCAGGTCCAGTCCGCTAGAGTCCGGCGCATCCTCTGGGCCAAAAACGCGCTGGCTATCCTGAGTGAGGTGCAGGCAAACCACGGGATTTCTGGGGTTTACGGTAGCCACGGCAAGTCAGGACATGGAGGGTTCTTAGGCAAAGGCTGACGACATTCAGGATCAAAGAGTTCCTAGAGACGAATCGCTTTAGTACTGAGGCGAAGGCTCAGGAAACCCTCCGATCCCACTCTCTACCTCTCAAAAAGCTCTCACCGACCACCTTGGCTTCCCATACCTCTGCGTCTCTCCCTAGCCGGAACTTTATGTCCTAGCCGCCCTAGCCTCAAGTCAGGGTGCTGTCTTGACCGCCGGTGCCGGGCAGGAAGGAAGGAAGATACAAAGCGTCCGCACCCGGCGGCAGGACCAGCCTGGCCACTCGAAGGGTTGAGGGTTTAGGGTTTCGGGTTTAGGGCTTAGGGCTTAGCCGATAGACCGTTGGGGCATGTCTGTGCCCTGAGAAGGGTTAAGGCGGAGGCTTTGGAGCGAGAGTAGTTTTGGGGAGGTAAGGTTTCGGAAGGGGAGAAGATCTCAGGGCTGAAGGTTTAGGGGCTCTTAAACTGCAGTAAGTAACTGTAGTACACCACCAAAGCCCAAAGCTAGTCTTATTGGTAAGGCCCGTTTACTCGGTGAGGTAATGCTGGAAATTCTGGATTAATGACTCGAATGTCTGTGCAGAACCTGATCATTGAAGCGGGGATAGTATTGGTGCCTTACTGATTAGAATAAGGTGTGGAGGTATGTTATCCTACTTATAGGATACGGTTACGGAACCCTGATACAGGCATAGTACTACCAGCTATGCAGGCTTCTGTATTCTCAATGTCCTCACTCCTGGATTGTGGAGAACCCAATGCTACGCCAACATAATGCTGGAGTATCCAGATTCACTTCAACCCGTCACACGAAGCATTTTGTAGAGGTTGTAGGGTTTATTAATGGGGCTTCCAGGGTTTGGGGTTGTTAGGGTGGTTTAAGCATTCATCTGCACGCAATATGTAAGGCAGGCACCCTGACACCTAAACCCCCCAAACCCTACCCTCGCCTCCTAGAGAGATGGCCCTCAGCATTAACGAAGAGCACACGATGGTTTCGGCAGCAGTCCTCAGCAGGTACATGCGGCTCTAAAATTTAGGGGTTTTGGGCTGTAGCGGTTTAGGGTCTAGGGTTCAGGGGTTTCAGGGTTTACGGCTTCGAAGGCTTTGGGAGTTAGGGGTTTGGGTTTTTCGGCTTGAGAGGTTTTGGATTTTAGGGGTTTAGGGTTTATGCTTCCAGAGTTGGGGGCTTCAGGCTTAGCACATGCAGCTCTGAAGCTTTGAACGGCGAAACCACATGCGCCCCTCCTCTCGAAAGTCCTCTAAAGTCACTCCAGCGCGAAGTGCCACTCTAAACCCTCCCCTAATTATGTTGTTTTCTTCACTCCTAACAGTTAGGTGCATTCGCCAACTTGGGCGAGGACCTCAGAACTCCGAGCCGAGCCCTGAAGGCCGGCTTCATGCAGCGATGGTCTACTCACGATCTAAGAACTCGCAACTTGTGGAGGTACCCGAATGCGAATACTGTACCAGTGGCATCATCGACTCAGCATCTTGCTGAAGGCTCTCCTCATACTTGTGGAGTTCCCTATCTTGATAGCAAAAGGGCAAAAGATCTTGGGGGTCAAGGCCGACATGCGAAAGCGGAGAAGCCGTGAAGAAGCCCTGAAGCTGCATGAGTTTGAAACCTGGGTTTAAGGTTTTAGGGTTGTAGGGCTTAGGGGTTTAGGGTTTTAGGGTTTAGGGTTTAGGGTTTGGGGCTTAGGACAAAATCCAGGACCACAACTTGTGGGCAAAGGGGCATCATTGGCAATGTAGATGCCTGGGCGTAGCCCCGCCGTTCGCAAAGCCCTCGTGAGCTCCTTGTGTGGTTCGTCGAACACTCTCGGGGACGCTTTGGGGTTTAGGGCTTTAGGGGTTCAGCACTTAGGGGACCAAACTTCGCGATGATCCCTGGGATCTTTGTACATGACGCCGGCTACCCAAGCTCCCCAAAAGGCATCCTTCCACTCCGGGGAGAGGATGTACTCATGCCGCGTCTTGTTGCCTGCAGCAATCAAACGCCGAAAACAGGGGACCTCGAGGCAGCAGCCGAGAGTACTGTAGGGGCACTAATAATTAGAATATGGATTTGGGTGGTATTACATACACTATAAATATGATAAGGAGCCCCCCAAAATAATATAGGTAATTATTTAGGCCCCTATATTCATGCTTGGGGGATTCCCTACACCCTAAGCCTTCGAGCCTCTAACGGAAGCCTATGAAACGCAAGGAGCGAAACTTTGGTGAGGCCCGGGCGGATGCTGATGGCTCCTGTGAAGGTTTGGGATTACGGAAGTACTGGCCGGCCACTGCAAATGCCAAACGAAAGATAAGTGTATTTTTTGTTGTCTAGGGTGAGATATGGTATACTTGGAGTTCAATGTTTACAAAGCACCAAACTATCGTGCTGCTGACTCGTGAAGATGTTAGGCCATCTGGCCGGGGCACATGACCGCGGTATGGTTGCGGACGAAACTGCTTCAGATTGCCTTGTTCTCTTCAGTCAAAGTGCAAATTAAAACACAAATTCTGCAGGTCTGGCTGCTACCACCACGAAACCTAAAACCCGAAACTCCTAAACCGTAAACCTTAAACCCTGAAATCACGGAGGCCTCGATCCGTACAGTTTTCAATCCGAAACCACTAAGGACATGCCTCGCTACACTTGAGCCCCGACCAAGACATAGCGGCTTCCGAAAACTTGGCTTGAAAGGGTGTCGAAAAGCTTGTACTCAGGATTGGTATAAAGTTGTCTTGATGCTAGCGGTAGCTTCTTCGAGTGCCCTGTCGATTAGGATCCAAATACTTGTGGTCTCGACTTCCTGAAAACTCCCAAATGGGAAGCGTGAGTCATGATCCAGGCGGCGAGAGGAAACCTGGAGAGGTCGGGTCGAGGCTTCGGGTTAGGGGGTTCGGGCTTTCAGTTTTGGGTTTTGAGCTGCATACTCACTTCAGACCTACTTCACCCAACTACAGCAACTCTTCACACGCTGCTCGCACACTCTAAACCCAACCCACAAAACTCTAATCCAAAACCCTTCACGGCTCCTCGGCACAGCACCACCGAGAAACCGCGCCCATCCTCAAAGCTCAAGCGGCCGATATGAGATCAAGTCGGCTAAAATGATGGGATTCATGCTGATAGGGCCTGAGTTCACCCTAGAAAAGACGCTGACCTGCTGAATTCAGTGTTGCGGCTTGCTGCTGCTGCCACGGCAGCTGCTCTTCCTGCTTACTACTGCTGCCACTGCCACTACCACTGCCACTACCACTACGACTACTACGACTACTACGACTGCTACGACTGCTGCTGCTGCTGCTGCTACTACTACTACTACTACTACTACTACTTCTACTTCTACTTCTACTTCTACTTCTACTTGTACTTCTACTTCTACTTCTACTTCTACTTCTACTTCTACTTCTACTTCTACTTCTACTACTACTACTACTACTACTACCACCACCACAACTACTACGACTACGACTACT
>CAJNJA010048896.1:0-25952 GCA_905231915.1 Symbiodinium necroappetens | reverse complement strand
AGACTTCTTGCTGCGTCTGGAAGAAGCAGCAGCAGCAGCAGCAGCAGCAGTAGCGGTGGCAGCAGCATTTGGAGCAGCATCAGCAGTGGCAGCAGCATTAGGAGCAGCATTAGCGGCAATATTAGCGGCAGCAGCAGCAGCAGCAGCAGCAGCAGCAGTTGTGAATCGTGAAACGTAGTTCCGGAAGTCGGAAGTTTCCTGCTGCTGTTGCCCTCACTCAACTCTCCGTGGTCTTTTCCTCTCAAAGGCCTTGAGCTGCACTGGCACGCGAGTGTAGTAAAGAATCCTTTGATGGATGCGTCTTTGCGGTGAGCACTTTCTGTGAGTCGTGAGTATTCCGATTAGTGCTGCCAGTCAACAGTGGCAGCGGAGGCTCATGAGGGGCCCACCTGGAACCTTTCTTCGCGAGTGGCAAGGAAAGGGGTTCGGCCAAGGGACACCTGGCCTGCCTCCCGGGCCCTGTGCTTATGCTACGGGGCGAGTGGACCAGGCAGGTGCGCGACCTGGTGCAGGGACTGCGCCGATGAGCCCAAACGCTCCGTCTACTACTTCGACTCCGCTGCTTGGCACTTCTCCCCCGACCTTCACTGCTCAGAGTTCTGCGAATGTAGACATTGGAGCCGCAAGTTCTGGAAGCCAGGCAGCGGGTGCAGCAAGACCAAGTGTTGCTGGATCTATGGCAAATGCTTTGGGCGCTGCCGGGGTACCCGGTGGTGCTGGGACAGGAGAAGACCCTCAAGGGGTCCAGAGTGCCTTCGAACTGCTAGGGCGAAAACCGCCCACTACGCAAGGTCAACTTGGCATGGAGACGAGTGATGCTATAGTGAAAGCTTTGACCATGGCTGTTTCTGGCGAGAGAAAGTTTATTCCTTCGTGGGGTGGAGGAGCATCCACACTGCGTGCTTGGCTAAAGCAGCTGAGTTTCTGGGAATTGGACAACCACGTGCCTAAGAACCGTTGGGGTGTCAAGCTGTTTCAGGCCCTCCCGCAGAATAGCATTCCGCGTCGGATCGCAGAAGGTCTGCCGATGGAAGTCATTACTTCAGAGCGTGGGTATGGTGCTATCCTGACGGCGATCCTGGAGAAATTCAAGCCTTATCTTGAAGCAGCTGCCCCGGCTGCAGTGGATGCCTTTTTCTTTCAAGGCGACAGAGGTCGCAACGAAACCTTCCCCTCCTTTATCGCGGCTAAAGAACTTGCAAGACAAGAGGTGGAGAACTTGTCGGGAGAACGAGTGCCCGACAAAATCGCTGGCCGGATTTTGTTGAAGCAGGCGAATCTGACAGAGAGCCAGCGAGAAAACATGGCGATCAAGCACAACGCCCTCCTGAGCTTCGAGGACGTGGCGAGGGCACTGAGGCCTTTGGACCGGCCGGATGCCCTCCTGAAGCCGATGGCCTCATCTTCCTTGTTGACCCAGGCCTCGACGGATGCTGGTGTTGCCTTCTGGACGAACGAGGATGAAGGACCGACGAACCAGCCAGTACTATGTGGAGGAGGAGTTCGACGAGCCCTCAGAGCCCCTCCTCTACTTTGAGGCCGACCGGGAGTTCGATGAGGAAGAGGCCTTGTATATATGGGCGTACAACGATGCGTACCAGCAGCTGTCCCAAGAGTTTGGGGCCCACGACCCAACCAGTTTCCCCGCTTACCAGGACGTGCGCCGAGAACTACAAGCGCGGCGGAAGGGCAGACAATTCTTCTGTCCTCGGGAACAGAAAGGAGCGTCCAAAGGAAAGGGGCGTGGCAAGTCGCCCTGGTCTTCCAAAGGCTCTTCCAAAGGCCGTGGGAAGAAAGGAGGAGCTGGAAAGGGGAAAGGCCGTGGAAACCGTGGGACGGCCGAGGAGTTGCTAGCGCGGACGCGATGCTATGGTTGTGGCGAGCTGGGGCACTTTAGCCGTGACTGTCCCAATGCCACGGCCAACGCTGCGGAGAATCGGGCGAGCTTTGTGGTTAGCCAAGGCCAGGGAGCTCTGAACCGCACCTTCATGACTGCAGGTACCTTTGCTTTGCCGGCCACTGTGAGTGTCTTCGCAGGAGTCAGAACCCAGGCGGGCCAAGGGCTCGTCGACAGCGCCGGTGCCTTTAGCCGGCTACGAGCTCTTCTTGAACAACAGGGACTACGACCCGTCGCAGTCCGAGGACCAACGGGTTCTTGTGCTGGCATCGGCGGTTCGGCCACGGTGGCAAGTGTCTGGGATGTGCCAATTGGGGTGGCTCGCACGAACGGCCTTCTGCGAGTCACCGAAGTAAAGGACGCGGAAGGGTTTGAGACGCCCTTCTTGATTCCAGTTTCCTTCCAGGAGTTGGTCGGCATGGTCATTGACTATGACAAAGAGGAAGTCCGAACGAGACAAGGCCATACTACCCCGATGATGCGGTTGCCATCCGGCCACCGAGCAGTTTCAGTTGTGGAGTTCAATGGCAGCTGGCGGTTACCCAAGGAGCTGCAGCAGAGCGGAAAGGACCCGTTTCAGCTTCCAAAAAGGCTGAATCACTCAGCAAAGCAAGGCCCAGTTCGGAAGCACCGGGGTGTCACTGTGTGGTTGCGTCACCCAGAGGGTTCTATGCAAGAGATTGGGTTTCTGGAGGGTGCCAGAGAACGCATGGTTGTGCCGGCGGAAGTTCTCTCTGCGGAAGCCCAAGCTAACCTAAGAACCCACACGTGTGACCTACTTGGATGCCCCTCGTGGCCATCGCCCCTACATCATCAATGACATTTGGCAAGGCGACTTAGGCCCAAGGTGTCTTTCTGAACCATGGACGGGAACCGTCATCTTCCAGCAGATAGCTACTGAAGCCCGCGAGCCGTCAGCGACACCTTCTCCGACATGCCCTACTACAACCACCTCTCCTATGTGTTCGTTGCCAGCTACCTCCCAGGCTGCCTGGTCCGGTGACGTACAACATTTCGGGGTGACGTACAACATTTCGGACACTTTGGATGACGCTAGCGCAGTCTACGACTTTGAGGGTGTTTTCTCTTCAGTTTCGGGAGGTGAGAGTGTGCAGCAGTCTGTTGTTTTGCAAGCCGATGAGCGTGTGCAGCCTGCTGTTTCGCAATTTGCACCATCAAAGTCGTCGTCCGGAGATGCATGGCAGTCTGTGAGAACACGCAGTCGGGACATGTTTGCACGCATTCAGGCGAGCATGAAGCAAGAAGTGCCACGTCGTTCGGTTCATTTCATGACGTGGGCCCGAGACCGTATGAAGCCCAGCTCCATGTTCGCCGGCTTTGTGTCGTTGTGTCTCCTCTCTTCGAGCTATGCATCAACGGGTGCAAGAGCTTGTCCGCGGCGAGCAGGAAACTCAGCTGGGCCGCGGCAACCGTCGTCGAGGAGCTGCATGGTGCCTTCGAACCTGGCAGAGGCTGGTGGGCATCATTGTCAGGATGATTGCGACGAGATGGTCTTGGATGCCATCCTGACAGAGCCTCCTTCGTCTACGGCGGCATCCTCAAGCGGCCCTCCTCCGAAAGCTCGAACTTCGAAGCGACAGCAACCGGTTCGCCAAGGCCTTGGGCGACCTTTTTCGCGAAGCCAGACCCAAGGCAAGTTCCCAAAGGAGCCGGAGGACTGCAGCCACCACCACGAGCAACTTCGTATGAGGGGCAATCAAGCTATGCACTGGTGGGTGTGCCTTGACTGCGGCGGCCGTTGGGAGCGAACCGAGGCCATCATGGTGGCAGGGCAAGGAGCTCTTCCCGATCAAGTGCGGCCTGTGTACCGGGCCACCGATCCTCCTCAGCTACTACCATTTCGGAGGTCACGGTCGAACCTGGGCATGATCACCTTGGAGCAAGCAACTGCTGCCCCGCCGAAAGCAAACCACCCCAAGGCAGCACCAGGTGTTCGGTTCAGCCCAGGATCAAGAGCTACAACGGCGGGGCCCGCGAACTACCGCAAGGAGGCGATCCGCCAGAAGTTCAAAGCCCAAGTATCGAATGCGACCGTCGACTACCCGGACCAGATGTTCAGCCACGAGCCGGAGTACCAGATGGAAGGACCGGGACGGGCGCCCGCCGGACAGTCAAGTTCGATGGAGGCCCTGCGTGTGTACGACCCGTCAGCGCCAGTCAAGGATCTGGACCGTGTGGACACCCGGCAGTTGACGAGTCGAGCCCCGAACGAGTGGGCCGACTACCACGAGCAGAGCCTTCGTTCGAAAGGACCGACGGGAACGAGTTCGACAGCGACGGCGACCAACGAGACCCGTTCTCGAAGCCTTCCGGCGGGAGTCCATCCCATCCAGAACAGGGCTCGTCGTCGGCAAGTCCACGAACCACAGGAGGCTCCGGAGCTCTTTGCGATCTTCGACGACCAGGACCAGAGCCCCAACTCGTTCGAGGAAGTGGACTTGGGGCCGACGGAGTTCTGAGTGAACACGAGGAGCCAGCGACAGTCACGTCAAGCACGACAAGCACTACGAGCACTACGATCTTCACCATGTTGACCGATGCGCCTCCTGAGGTACGGCAGTCTATGGCCCGAAGAGGTTACAGTGTGTTCTGTGGCCTCGCAATTCTCCTGTCCGCGATTGGACACCCCTCACCGTTGGCAGCATCGATGACTTCGAAGTTGCCTTTTGACCGGCTGGAGGCTGGCATCGTACAGGGTGAGAGTGGTGCATTTTCTTTTCAGTTTGTACTTTTTCGAGTGCCGAACCAGAAGCACAGCGACTTCTACCTCGGCAACTTCTTTTGCAACTCAGTGTGCCATTTACACAAACCCCAGAGAAACTTTGTCATGTTGAAGTTGGAGGAACATCTCTACAACAGGAACTACAAACCCAGCAGCCCTCCGAAAGCAACGACACAGCATCATCCACTACTACCTCATGGTCTCAGTTTGGCAAGACAGAAGATAGTTGTCAGATGCAACGACAAACCCACAGACCCTCCGGAAGTAACAACACAGCATCATCCGCTACTACCTCTGGTCGTGTCGTTTATAGAAAACAGGCGTGTGGCAAGGAGGTCGTATCGTCTACTATGCCCTGGGTGTTGCCATCCACGACCAGCATTCAGGATGGCTGTCTTCAGGATACAGGTCCCTACGGTAGTCGTGTCCTGAGCTTCTTGCTGGCCTGGGATTTTCGTAAGGGTCACGACCGAGGGCGGGCGGTGCAGGCTGTTCAAGAGTCTAGACCGGCTTTTGTGACCGGGTTCGTCACAGGATCGAGCTGGGACACCTTTGTCTCCGTAGCCAAGATTCAAGAGGACGCGGGCAGGCTGTATGCCTTGGTCTGCGTGCCGAAGGCCGTGTCAGGTCTGCAAAACCAACTCAAGGACACCACCGCCGTTGAGATGTCCCTGGTGGACAAGGGCCCGCGCCTCTACGTGCTTGTCAACGATCAGACTTTGGCGCGGATCTGCTCGTCGGTGTCCTGGAAGGGGTCTTCGTGGGCCACGTCTGATTCCGAGGATTTGGATTTGTGTGTTCGGACCTTTCTGCAAAGCTTATGCTATGCCAGAACTTTGGACAACATGCCACACCCGTCGACTGCTGACGTTGCCCAGGCTGCCAACAAGCATCGGCCAGCCTTTGATGGTCTCCTTTCGGCCGTTCGGGCCCAGACAGCCTTCCTCGCGAGCACCACAGTTGCCTTTCCCTCTTTCGGGGAGGATGAGGTTATGGAGTTGGAGCCAACTGTGGCACCGGAAGATGATGAAGTTTTTCGCGAGGTACAGCATGCTTTGCAACCTTCCAGGCAGCAAGTGGTCGAGGCCATGAAGAAAGTTGATGATTTCAGGAAGCACGAATCAAGCGGCAGGTTTTCCTTACAACCGCATTTGAGGCGAGAGATCTTTAAAGTCCACAGGAACCTCAACCATCCTGCGAAGGAGGTGTTCATCCGTGCGATGAAACACTCCGGAGCTCGTGCTGATGTGATACAGTGGATAAAAGACTTCTTCGTATGCCCACTATGTGAATCGGCTAAGCGATCTTTGCCGAGGAGGCCGGCGCATCTCGCGAAGGCGCTCGACTTTAATGCGATTGTGGCCGTCGACCCTTTTATCTCAACGCCTTTGGAGCCGAGAAAATCTTTTTGATTTGTGTCGATCATGGGACAGGGTACCTGCAAGTCATTCAATGTGCAGATGCCCGAGCAATCACGGTGAGACAAGCTTTGAGCCGAGCCTGGATTGCTCCCTTTGGTGTTCCAGAAGTGCTCATCTGTGACCAAGGACCAGAGTTTGCCGGAGAACAGTTTGTGGAATTCATGTCACAGATGGGTGCGGCCATCCATTACACTGATGGGTCCACGCCTTGGAAAAACGGCAGGGCGGAGAGAGCGGTCGGGACGGTCAAGAACAAGTTGAAGGTTGTTTTGCAGGAAACGTCTGCTACGGCGGAGGAACTGGACTTGGTGGTGGCCCAAGTTGTTTCTGCACATAATAGCCTTTACGACCGCCATGGGTTTTCCCCAGATCAGCGTCTGTTCGGACTTTCGCTTCGGCTTCCTGGCTCGCTACTGGCCGATGATCGTTGGGACCAAGACATGGTCAAGGCCTCAGCTGGAGACTTGGTGCAACGGAGTTGGGCCATTCGCGAAGCCGCGAGAGCAGCGTGGATTAAGGAGGATGATGTGGTTTCAGTGCGCCGAGCGTCGGCCGCCCAAACGAGGAAGTCCGAGCTCCACGCCTTCAGCTTCTATCCAGGACAATGGGCGTATGTGTGGAGGAGAAATGACAATCGTCATGGATGGGTTGGTCCAGGAGCCCTCATTGCGGTCACTCCGGGTGGCAACTCTTGGTGGATCAACATGCGTGGCCGTTTGTGGAAGGTGGCCACCTTGGAGGAAGAGTTGGGCGCAGCTCTAGCTCTGGAGCTGCACAAGGACCTGCTGCAACAAGTCCGAGAGGGCGTTCGCGCAGGGTACGAGGACGTCACCGTCGAAGGCCCACCTGACCGCTTTGTGGAAGAGATCTTCCCGGAAGTGTTTGGGGAGGATGTACCAGAGGAACTTGAAGAAGGCGATGGACGTCCTCTGTCTGGAACAGCCACGTGCCTTCGATGAGGCGACCACCACCCTCGGAGATGGACACAGCGACCGGGCACTGACCTCCGAGCCGGCGCAGAGCAGACGCCAGAGTGTGGTGTCATTGGAACCTCCGAAGGCGACTACTACGGCCTCCGAATGGGATCGACTACCTCTTCCAGCACCTTCGGTTGCATCTGCCTCGCAGGCTGCGACTACTACTGCCTCCGGACGGGATCAACTACCTCTTCCAGCTCCTGCGACGGCCTCTTCGTCACCACTGCCACAGCTCCCAGCTGCAGAACGTGATCTACTACCTCCAGTGGAGCCGTTGTCCACCCGATGCGGGAGCAGGGCAAAGGCGAGCCATTCAGGTTGACGAGGGATCGCATGAGCCTCTGCTACTGGGGCCTAGCCGTGAACGTCACGGGCCCTACACGCGGTCCCCGTACTACTACTCCAAGCTGATGGACCTCGAGGAGAAGATCAAGCCTTCAACCTACCTGTCGGTGACGGACTTCGAGGACAATGGGGCCTACGACAAGCAGAACTTCATGGCGTACGCAGGTCCGAAGTGGGTCAACCAGAACACTTCGGGACGCACCCAGCTGGAACCACTGAAGCCTAAAGAAACCTTCCACGCCGAGGAGTCTGAGGCGAGCTACTGCCCACGGGACAAGTGCCTGTACTTGGCCAAAGCTAAGGTTTCCTTCGGCCAGGTGGAGTACTCCAAGCTGGTTGGAAAGGAACGTAAGCCTTCAGACAGAGCCGCGCCAAGGAGTTTGAGTCCCTCCTGTCCAACAAGGCCGTTCGGGTGTTGACTGTTGAGGAGTCGGAGAAGTTTATGCGGGAGCACCCGGACCACGTGCTGAAGTCTCGCTTTGTGGACCGCTACAAGCCCCAGGAGATCGGCATCGAGGAGCTCCAGGCGGCAAAGGACGCAGCGGTCAAAGCAGCAGCAGTCGAAGTAGCGGTGGCAGCAGCATGTGGAGCAACATGAGCAGCATTAGCAGTAGCAGCACTGCAGTAGCAGTAGTGGATTAGCAGCAGCAGCAGTAGAAGTAAGGGTGGCAGCAGCATTAGGAGCAGCACTACAAGCATTAGCAGCAGCAGCAGCAGCAGCAGTAGCGGTGGCACCAGCATTAGGAGCAGCATTAGCAGCAGTAGCAGAAGCTGCAGCAGCAGCAGCAGCGGCAGCAGCAGCAGCGGCAGCAGCAGCAGTAGCAGTGGCGCTGGCAGCAGCATTAGGAGCAGCAGTAGCAGCAGTAGCAGGAGTGGTGGCAGCAGCATTAGGAGCAGCACTACAAGCATTAGCAGTAGCAGCAGCAGCAGCAGCAGTAGTAGCAGTAGCGGTGGCTGCAGCAGTAGGAGCAACATTAGCAGCATTAGCAGCAGCGGCAGCAGCAGCAGCAGTAGCAGTAGCGGTTGCAGCAGCATTAGGAGCAGCAGTAGCAGCAGTAGCAGGAGTGGTGGCAGCAGGCATTAGGAGCAGCAGTAGCAGCATTAGCAGTAGCAGCAGCAGCAGCAGTCGAAGTAGCGGTGGCCACAGCATGTGGAGCAGCATTAGCAGCATTAGCAGCATTAGCAGTAGCAGCAGCAGCAGCAGCAGCCGCAGCAGCAGCAGCAGTAGCAGTAGTGGTGGCAGCAGCAGTAGGAGCAACATTAGCAGCATTAGCATCAGCAGCAGCAGCAGCAGCAGTAGCAGTAGCGGTGGCAGCAGCATGAGGAGCAGCATTAGCAGCATTAGCAGTAGCAGCAGCAGCAGCGGTAGGAGCAGCAGTAGCTGTAGCGGTGGCAGCAGCATTAGGAGCGGCATTAGCAGCATTAGCAGTAGCAGCAGGAGCAGTAGCAGCAGCGGTGGCAGCAGCACTAGGAGCAGCACTAGCATTAGCAGCATTAGCAGCAGCAGCAGCAGCAGTAGCAGTAACCGTGGCAGCAGCATTAGGAGCAGCATTAGCAGTAGCAGCAGCAGCAGTAGCTGTAGCGGTTGCAGCAGCATTAGGAGCAGCATTAGCGGCATTAGCAGCAGCAGCAGCAGCAGCAGCAGCAGCGGTGGCAGCAGCATTAGGAGCAGCATTAGCAGCATTAGCAGTAGCAGCAGCAGCAGTAGCTGTAGCGGTTGCAGCAGCATTAGGAGCAGCATTAGCAGCATTAGCAGTAGCAGCAGCAGCAGCAGCAGCAGCAGTAGCAGCAGCATTAGCATTAGGAGCAGCATTAGCAGCATTAGCAGCAGCAGCAGCAGCAGCAGCAGCAGCAGCAGTAGCGGTGGCAGCAGCATTAGGAGAAGCACTGGCAGCATTAGCAGCAGCAGCAGCAGGAGGAGGAGGAGGAGTAGTAGTAGTCGTGGTGGTGGTGGTGGTGGTGGTAGTAGTAGTAGTAGTAGTAGTCGTGGTGGTGGTGGTGGTGGTGTCGAAAAACACCGAAATCCAGCCAACCGGTGTTTAGTTGAGGTTCACGGCGCCTGCTGGTAATGGAGTTTATCGATGGCTGCAAGATTATCAATGCTCCGACGTTCTTTGATGACTGGGACTATGCCCGCGACGTTCCAGCTTTGCATGCGGCGCTGGCGCCTTGGCCCTGCTGTGTTGGGTTGCCGGCTGCCTGGGCGCAACGTAGTAGGAAGACGGATGACCCATTCGAGGAGACTTGGCACGCCATGCAGCTCTTCCTCACAGGACCCGAGAAGGTTGCAAAGATTCCGCGTGTTTCGATTCGCCTGTTTGCTTGTCTCGTTTCTTTTTGCTGGCCGAGAATTGTGCAAGTGCTACTGGCGCGTTCGTTGGATTGTACTTCCAGATGCGATGCATCGTTGTTTGCTCTCAGCACTTCATGCATCACTGCTTCTGCGTTTTCTTCCTGAATCAGGTTGTAGCTTGGCTTCGATCCTTCTTGATGCAGGATGCTTTCATGGTGATCCGCATCCGGGCAATGTCTTGGTAAGGCGTCGGGCGGATGCAGTGCCGGCGGGGCAGAGCCCATTCCAGGCAGCTGGTAGGATGCAGTAGGATGCGGTATGATGCAGCTAGATAATCTCAGGTACCTTGTGCAGGCAGGGGTCGGCATACAGATGGCCACGATACACACCGCTGCGTACGAGCTACTGCCATGTGGTTTGCGACAGGTCGTCGTCATTGACCATGGGGGCTATTACACATTGGATGATGATACCAGGAAGAAGTATGCAGAAGTGTGGAGCATGATGGATGAACCGAAGAACGATGCACAGAAGACAGCCAGACGTGCACGCCTTAAGGTGCCCTGGCTTGACGAGTAGCTTTTGCTTGTACATTGTTATGCAGAAGTCGGCCCTCAGGCAATCATGGACGGTTGGGGTGTCGGGCACACCTCGCGTTTTGTCATCGAGCAGATGTTTAATGGTTCCTTCGGTGCAGCAGATCCGACGGCCTCCATTACGGAGAACGGTGAGGCCCGGCGGCACCGCTGGAATTGGATGCACCAAAAAACCGACGACCTGGGGCCTCCCATCTTCGAGGACACGGCCAAGATGCCGCCGGCACTCATGAAAGCCTTCGGTGTGGGGAATTTCACACGAAATGCTTGGACCGTTCTCTCGAAGGGCCGAAAGGAGCTGCGTGGTTGGGACTTCTGCAAAGTCCGCGTTGCCATCATGATCGATTGGGCCAGGAAGTGTCCAGGAACACACCGTGCACCGTGAGAAAAAACTTCCGAACAAGCACAATTCGAGATCTCTTCAGGAGCCATGTGCAGTTGCCTCTGCTTGCAGTTCGGCAAGTCCAATGTGAACCGCAGCTGAGAAATTTGGTGAGTTTTTAGTTGGGAAGTTCGGGAGGGAAGCTTGGCCAGTACGGGTTAGGGGGGGCTGGCTGTCCGCGACTCAGTTTGTCATATACGAGTGTTGCAAAGCATGCCTCTCATCGAATGGCTTCTGAAGCTGCGCCACCACTGTTCCCCACAGCTAGACGTGCGACTGTACCCCTTTTCGTTTGGCGCTGAGGCTGCGTGTGATGGGCCACTGCCTCTGCATACATGCGGAGCAGGTGCCCTGCCCCATGTCCAGTCGTTTACATCGCGGATCAGCATCAGTGTGTGCAAAGATGCGGTTCTGCTT
Organism: Symbiodinium necroappetens; assembly: GCA_905231915.1. Classification (NCBI taxonomy): domain Eukaryota; class Dinophyceae; order Suessiales; family Symbiodiniaceae; genus Symbiodinium; species Symbiodinium necroappetens. The sequence goes on along the minus strand of CAJNJA010048896.1, from coordinate 14,881 downwards.
TCCTTGCGTTGCGGCAGCTGCCCTGCTGATCATTGTGGATGCAAGTCCCAGGCCGATCAACATCAGCAAGACATCGAGCCTTTTCCGGGGCGTCAGCATCCGAGGTGCTAGTTGGTCAGGTTGGCAGCAAAGCATCAATGCACATCGATCACTTTGTCGTCTCAACGCACTGGTGGCTTGAGCGCTCGCTAGCGAGTTTAGGCGAAGCTGGCTCATATTCTTGACATAGTCTGACTCGGGTCATCTCAGCAACTTCATTGCTCGATATTGCTCGCATTGCAATGTAAAATGATTCCGCAAAGCCTGTGCGATTCCTGGAAGCAGCACAAGTCAAGCACAAGCAACACTCTAGCCAGGCATAGACTGCAGCTAAGCTGTGACGTTCAAATGGCTGTGCCATGTCGATTCCTGGAAACGAGACAGACTTCACAGGAGCGCGGGGCATCCCCAAAAGAGACTTGCGCGCCGATAAAAGACGTCCAATTGGCATCCCGCCCGACAGGCTTCTTCCATGCAGCCATTGCCCACCTAGCGTGCCGGCCGGACTGCAGCAGCCAATGGTGGCAGTTCGAGAAGGACACGCTGTGTGGGAACTTGTCTGTGCGATGTTTCCTGAGCACTGCAGGATCCTGCAGTCAAGGCCAAGCCAAGCAGCAGTTTTCAACTTGTTGCCTGGATACCTTTGCAGGCAACCTGGGCAGCGCTGGGGCTTCAACAGCCCACGCCAAGGATGGAAGATGCACTGGGCTGAGTTCACGACTTGAGAGCCGGTTCGTCACAAATCTTTTATGCATCCAGAAGATGAATTGAGTTTGCTGGATTTACGCCCGTGCTTTTTTTGTTTGCATCGTTCCTCAACATGCAAGCGAATATCCTTGTGCTCCCGTGCTCCCGTTACTCTGCCTCTTGAGCGGCGCAAAGATGCGAACGAGACTGTTCTGCTGCTCATGGCGGGAGCGGATCAGTGTCTCATCTCCAGGTGCTGGCAGCTCGCCCAGACCTGTTTAGCCGATCCCACAATGGCAAGAACATGGTCCTCAAGCTGCAGGACGCTTGACAGTGCTTGAGTGCTTTTGAGTGCGTCCTTCCTCTTCGCCGCTTCGCCTTGAAGGCACTCGGTCTCTCGTGCCTGCCGTCTGGACCCGAGCCTCCGAACCTCAGCTTCTCTTGATTTCGTAGGAAGCCGAGGCCAGCAGCCATCCCACCCCTGGGCACGGCACCTCCAAGCCCACTGGTGCCCGGCACGAGCCAGGCCCGTGCAGTTCCCTGGCCACGCAATGTGCACTCAGCTGCGCTGCAAGGGCCCTGCGGCGAAGTGGGGAGGCTGCGTAGCCCAGAGGTCTCCAGAGTCATGTCGTGCGCCTTGGCTTCAGGTCCCTGGGCGGCCAGAGCAGGAGGCTACATGAAATCGGCAGGCTCCTTAGAAGAGCTTGGAGCACAGAAGAGCTTGGAAAGTCTTCGTGTTGTGGTCTGCCGACCGGAAGGGCCCGGAGTTGCCTCGGCAGCCCCTCTTTGGTGGGGAAGCGTTGGAGGGCGACGTGCTGGAGTGGAAGGTAGAAGCTGGCTTTCCAAATAGAAGCCCATCCTTTGCTTCGTGCAGGGCAAGTTCGGCTGGATTAAACCGCTCCAGCCGATTGATCATCCTCTGGCAGCCGGATGCCAAGCGAGACCACCACAAGCAGAATCTGGCAGTTTTAAGCAATGTCTCTGGAGTGTTCGCCCAGTCCCGGAACAAGTCTCGCATCTATGTGCATGTGAAGGCGTGCATCACAGAACCAAACAGTTTCCGGTGTGGTCGCAAGATGCTGCATATGCTGCGAGCACCGCGGGAGGACCTCGCCGACGGCTTGCAGTCCCTGACCGCTGGGCAGCGTGTGGCTTTCCAGGCCGTGTCCGATGCACCGGACTGCCCTTTCGATGTCGCCAATGGGTGTCCCACGTGTCTTTACTGCAGGCATACACTGACGACAGTGGTATCGGCGCAGAGGCAAATCCAGAGCAGTCTGACCTTCGTGTCCCGTTCGCAGATGCCAGATCAGGCTGTCCACCTTCCAGAAGCCGAGCCGGCAGCATAGGACGCAGAAGACCGACAGCCCTTCGCCCCCCTGGGCAATGTCGGAGAGTGGAAAAGGCGAAAAGAATTCCTCCACCGAGGGTGCAGCTCACTTCGCTCTTATCGTATCTGAAGTCTGAAGCAAGGTTCGGCCTCCGCATCCAAAAGTGGGCCAAAGCCCTCGCCGCCGCGACTTGGCCGCCACGAGCCTCCTTGACTGAGTTTTGTCACCAGCACCTGCCAGGCCGAGTGCCAATGTGTCCTCGGAGGTCAGTGCAGAGGAGTTTGTGTCAAAGCGGCGAGAGCTCCGTGGCCAGGAGCGGTTCGAGCGCCCCACCGTGCTGCTGGAGCTGCTTGACTTCAGAAGACGACTTCGAAGTTGTGACGACTTCAGTGTTGACACTTCCACCTAGGCATGGCATCAAGTATACTGGCCAGTGGAAGGGAGACAAGCGTGATGGCAATGGCTTGCAGGACGGGTTTTAGGAGATTTTGGGTGTGTCTTTTGAAAGCAATTTGGGTCTGGGATTCGGACTTGTGAGGAATGGCCGGACGGCGCGCGCTTCGACGGCTCCCATCCAAGCAGAAAGTCAGGAGTTTGGGACAAGAAGCAAAAGCTGCCCGAGGTCAGTGGCGGAATGGCTTAGCAGAGGGCTTTGGAAAGTTCATACACGCTGACGGCCAGCCCGCCAGCCACCGAAGCCTCGAGCTGTGTCGTCTCATAGGGCTGCTGTGAAAAAGCACGGTACTCTCAGATGCTTCCCCAAGCTCCCACTGCCCTTTCTGCTCGTGCGAGAGTGTGTCTGTTCACATGACGTAAGGAGTCTGCAGACACCGTTTCACCTGGTCGCTCGCAACCAACCTCGAACATAGATACAGACGCATGTCATGCATGCTTCATACCGCTAAAATCGAGGCACCGATCGTGATACAAGTCGTGAAAAAATGGTCCTGAAAGGTTTGTCGTCGCGGAGAGTCTTTATCTTCGTGTTGAAGGAATGCTAGCACCATCGACAGTCGGTCTGCGTTTGATTTTGTATCGCTTCCGGTTCAAGTTGTGAAGATGCACAGTTCCTTGTTCCAGGAATGTCACACTTTTTAATACTCATGAGTTTACTGAAGACTAAGCTGCGTGTTGTTTTCGACGGTGTAGTTGGTGGATATTCCTTCGAGCCAGAGTCACAGCTTGTGTTTACAGTTTACAGACTATCCAACGCCGACTGTACTGGCAGGCGATGTCTATGAAGGGCAGTGGAAGGATGACAAAGCCAACGGAGAAGGTGTGCATCGGTTGAATCTTGTGGGGCACAGGGGGCTTCACCATGCGAGGCGTCTACCACCATGCCGACGGCTCCAGGCAATGCGTAGTTAGTCATGAAAGTGCAGATTTGATTGCCGCCGACCGTAGGCAGCGTAGCAGGTACGTTGGCGAGTGGAAAGACGATCAGAAAGAGGGACGTGCCATGGAGGAGTGGGCCGGGGCCCGAGAGTCATCCGGAGCTGCGTGGGGCCTGGGGTCCGTGAACGGCCCTGGGAGTAAGGCAGACAATTCCCGCTTCGAGGGAGAGTACTATGCCCAGCCAGGAAGTGCGTCCTTTTGCTCGGCGACTGGACTTGACTCTCCCAGACGTTGTGCCAAGGTATCGTGCCGGCAAAAAGCACGGGCATGGAACGTTCACCTGGCCAGAGGGTTCCTCGCCACCTGCTCAGTGGCTCATGACAGGACTATAGACTAGAGACAACTGCTTGAGCTGAGAGGTACGAGGGCGAATTTCAGAACAATGAGATACACGGTCAGGGCACGTGAGCTGCCACACCTTTCTGATGTGTCGTTCGGTGCCTCGCGCTTAAGATCGACGATCGATGCTCCTGGACGTTGAGCCTCATAGGTACTTTTGGAATGATGGGCGTGTGTACTGTGGGCAGTGGGCGAACAACAGGATCCACGTTGCTTCCAGCATTCGCCTACACTGCATGGTAGCACAGTGCAGGATGAGTGGCCAGGGCACGTTCACGTGGAGAGACGGCCGGAAGTTGGCAGCTTAGCTTGCGACACTTGTTCCCCGTTCCGGTTGGGTTCGTTTAAGGTACATTGGCAGCTACATGTACGACAAAAAGGCCTCCAAGAGAGCGGAGCCAACCTGGCACCCAAAAGATCTGCAAGCTGCAGGATGGACACGGAGTGTTCACGTGGCCAGATGGACGAGAATATGTCGGTGACTGGAAGGAGCCTGCGCTCTTTGTCCTAGCACTGTGCTCAAGCGCTGCTCTCTGAGAGGACGGCAAGCAGCATGGCATTGGAGTCTTCAAGACCGCCAAGGGCGACTATCGCCGCGGTGAGTGGAAGGCAGAAGAAGGGGGTTTCGCGCGCCAGTGGCCTCCGCGCCTGATGGCTTGCAGCTGCAGGATGGCAGCCGCATCCGCTGGATCTCGGAGGTGCCCCTGTGCCCCTTTCTTCTTTGCCTGTGCTGCTTGCGCGCCGCTCCTTTGATATGCAAGGCGTATAGGGAGGATGGGCAGCAGCCTGGCTCTCCTTCAGCTCCCCAGGCCCTTTTTCTGAGGTTCTGAGGTGGCAGAGCTTTCCCCTTTGGTCTTGTCAATGCCAGGATGCAGCGCAAAACCCATCGGAGCCACGAGCTGGAAATGCGGGTTGACGGGCATTCTTGCATGGGGCTTGAACTTGTACCCTCTAGTGCCTGATGCTAAAAGCATCTGAGAGTTGTCGTGAAGCCGCTGGTGCGACGGAAGCGCGATTCCCACACTAGGGCTTTTGCCTGCCAAAGCAGAGTTGCTGCTTGCTGGAATCGTTGACGACCTTGGCCAGGAGTCGCCAAGTCAACGCACAAAGATGCGTGCAGACCGTCACCATGGCTGGCTGCTGTAGCTTTCGGCGTTTAGTGAGTTTTCCATTTTGAGTCACCGTGCATGCAGACAGGCAGATTCCTGTCTTCCAAACAATGTCGGAACCGTGGGTCGCATGTGGATGCGATGGGTCGCATGTGGATAAAGAGAGCTGCGACACCTAGCGGGCCCTAGTTCCGCAGAAGCCCTGGCAAAGGATCAGGTCGTCACATCGTAGGACAGCCAAACGGTGTCACCGTCGGACAAAACTCTCCTTGTCTGCCAAGAGTCTGATCTTGGCCGGCAGCTCTTGAAGATGCGCCGAGGAAAAGCAGTCTCGACAGTAGTGAGTCTTCTTCTTCACTGTGGTTGAGTCTTCACAGTCACTGCTGCTCCATCATATCCGTTCAAGAATATCAGGAATTTAGTGCTATGTTGCAACGCATCTAGTATCGGTGCCTTGCCAGTAGGTGTTGGCTTCAGAAAGCTTGCACACAGCGCCTTGCAAATCAAAGAGCCAGTACAGGCGGGGAGACTCTTGAAAGCAGGCATGCAGGGGTTTGGAGCTTTGAAAGCACATGCGGAGACACGGATGGTTTGTGTCGCTGTGTTTGTGCTCGTGTCCCCGTGCATCCCCGTGAGTTGAACATATTGGCACAAGTTGGCGGCAGGCATCCAACATCACTCACTAGCGGCTAGCTTGTGGGGCAACATGAGGTTGACTGCTGTGGTGGCCGCGATTGCAGCACATGGGGCAGCAGCACAGACTCTTGAAGTCCATGGCAGTGGCACAACGAACCCCTCGAAGTTCTTCTGGCACATCATGGACAGCTTTATGGCCATGACCCGCCGAGACATTCGGCTAACTTACCGTGCTGTGGGAAGTAGCACCGGGCAGAGGGAGTTCACCCAAAGCTCCGACAACGACTACGCTGCGGGCTTGACAGACTTTGGCTCTGGAGACATCCCTATGACGAACGCTCGTTGGACAGGCTTGCAGACTGCTGGGAGGGGCGCTGTTCATGTGCCCTTTGCCTTGGGAGCCATCGGCATTTTCCATTCCGTGCCAGAAGGCGAGGTCGGTGCTCAGGGTCTGAAGCTGAAGCCCTGCGTCCTGGCCAAGATTTTCAGCGGCGCTATCACGGAGTGGACCGACCCGGAGATTGCCGTCGACAATCCCGGAATGGCCGGCATCCCGGCGGGGACCAAAATTCAGGTCGGGCACCGAAACCTGGGCTCAAGCAGTACCTCAGGCGTGTCGGGGTACTTGGTCGCTGCCACGGCAGCTGCCGGCTGCACCTCCGACTGGACACTGGGCTCGGGCTCTACGTTGACCTGGCCATCGGCACCCACCCACACCAACTTCCACCCAGTGGAGGGCTCGGGTGGGATGACAACTCACATCGCCTCGACGAAGTATGCCATCGGCTATATTGATGCAGGCCACGGCCACCAGCGAGGCTTCTCGGAAGTCCATTTGCAAAACCCTGCCGGCACTTGGCTGACATCCAAGATGGCCATGGAGAGCGGTGCTTCCCCCGCACAGAACGGCATCGCAGCTGCCGGTGCTCAAGCGGTCACTGCTGGCAGCATTCCTGCAGATGCTGCCGCCGACTGGAGTGCCGTGAACCTTTACAACCAAGGTGGCACCGACACGTGGCCCATCGTCCTGGTTTCCTACATTTATGTGACTACGGATATGTCTTCTTGGTCAGTCGATAAGGCGTCCTTGTTGAAGACCTTCGTCGATTACGTCACTGAGGCAACAAAAGGCCAGGAGTTGCTTGCCGAGTACTCCTTCAACCCTGTACCATCACAGATGAACACCTGGGCCACGGTCTGGTCTTCCAAGATCACGAAGCCGGCAGGCTATGCTGACGTGTTCTCCTTCGAGGACTCGACTAATGCTTGGACGGGGCAAGCACTGAACGTCATCAGCGTGAAGAGGAACACTTACTCGCTTTGGAGGGCCCACGAGCTTGAGCTGGCAAACGAGGCTTTGGAGGCACGTGTCCAAGCCCTCGAGCAACACTTGGACGACTTCGGCGTGGTCCCGCTGCACGGCAGTGGCACCACCAACCCCCGCAATTGGTTTGCCCAGGTGATGAAGCAGATGGAGCACCGTGCCCGTGCTCCTCTTCTCTTGACTTACCGTGCAGTGGGCAGTAGCACTGGTCAGAAGGAGTTCACAGGCCAGGCGAGCTCCGGATGGGCGAGCTACAACCACTTCGGTGCCGGGGACATTCCCATGACGGAGGAGCGTTTCGACTCAATGGCTGCTCAAGGGATCACGATGTTGCATTTGCCCTTTGCCCTTAGTGCGATCGGCATCTTCCACAGCGTGCCTGCAAGTGAACTAGGCGGCGCTTCACTGCAGCTCCCAGACTGCTTGCTCGCTCGTGTCTTCGGTGGTGACATCACCACCTGGGACCACCCGGACATCAAGGCAGTTAATCCTGGACTGAGTGTCCCTGCAGGCACGGTCATCAAGGTTGGCCACCGGACTGCAGGATCTAGCAGCACCACTGGTTTGACGTCCTACCTCAAGCAGAAGTGCGAAGGCACTGGCTGGACCCTTGGATCTGGCTCCACCGTCACGTGGCCTACAAGTTCAGGGTTTACCCCAGTGCAGGGGTCCCAGGGCATGCAGCAGCACATCTCTGACACGCCGTATGCCATTGGCTACTTGGATGCAGGCCACGGGCATCAGTATGGCTTCGGCGAGATTGCTCTGAAGAACAAAGCCGGCCGAACTCGGACATCGAAGGAGTCCATGGCGCTGTCACCATCGGGTGTGCAAGAGGCCGGAACACAGGGAGTGAACTCCGGGACATTCCCCAGCTTGCCAAACGTCGACTGGAGTGCCGTGAACCTTTACGACATGGAAGGCGACAACACTTGGCCCATCGTGCTTGTGAGCTACCTCTATGTCCGGAAGGATCAGACCAAGACCAATCCGAAGACTGCTGCCGCGTTGCAGGCGTTCTTGCAGGTCATCCTGAACGACGACGAAGGCCTGGCCGCAGAGTTCCTCTTCACTCCTCCAAGTGCTGCGGTGAAGGCCGTGGCGCAAGCGGGTGCAGATCAGATCCTGTACCCTGCCGGCATGAAGAGCTTCGCTTTCGAGTCAAGCACTGCGGCTTACACTGGAATGGGTGACAACATCATCAGTGTCAAGCGCACTTCCTTCGATGACTACCAGCGCGGCCTGTTGTTCAAGGAGGTCGATGACATGAAGTCCCAGCTCGCACAGCTCGCACAGGCTGCTCCGCAAGAGGGAACCGCCGCCCCAAGTGAAGACTCAACAGGTACAGCTGCCCTTGCAGTTGCCATCATTGCTGCCGTCCTCGCCGCGATGGCCTTGCTGGTTGGATGCTTCGCTTACTCTAAGGGTCGAAGCGCAGCAGCTGGAGCTAGCGGGACGATGCTGGGACGCCCTGAGGTTTGAGCAAGCCAATGGCACAGTTCTCCTTAGAAGGGTTTGGAGTCCAAAGCTTTTTAGGGATCTAGATATCTAGTGAATTTATTGATGAATTTCATTTGATATGATGAAGCTGCAGCACCAAGCCAGACCCGATCTTTTCTCGCCGGAAGTTCGTAGACCGGCACTTATGCGCGGCGTGCTTGCCACAATGTTTCGCAAAATTGCGGCGTCGATTCTCTCTTACCTGCCACCGCAAAGCGGCGGCAGTCGAATCAGCTTTCGCTGGATTGAGCGAGACTCTGCCATCCGAAGAGTATCGTTGACTTGAATCGCTGCCTCGCCATCGAATATCGGCCGGCAGACAAAAGACGACTTCCAAAGCAGAGAGACAAACAGCGTGAATCTACAACAACGGCTGTACATATTACGAACACACCTAAAAAAAGATTCGTTACAGAATACTCATAAGAATCATGAAATTACACATCATTGCAAATAAATATATTTTACTGGAAATGAGAAATTTTCTGAGGTATATTATAGGGATATAAAGTAGATGGTCTTCTGATTTAAATTCGTCGCGAGATGAAATTTTTCGATATATATTTCTTTGTATAATTTACTATTACTATAAATAATTTGAGTTTCGTTAAATATATTATGAATTTAATAGAAATCGTTGAGAGAAGATATATAAGACTCTTTATCTAATTTGTTGAATGGTCGAGTTAGATTCTTAGATACTAAAATTACGGGAGATACTAAAATTATGGGAGATTTGAAATATGATTTTAATATTTAGTCCGATAGGATAGCCGGGCATTTTGAAATTGTAATAGACTATTATATTCGAAAGGAAGATTAGTATTTTTATATATTCGCGAGGTGGCGTGAGAAATATCGTCGACTGAATATCTCTAACTAAAATTATGAGTCGTCTTTGGGAATAGGAAAATTAGGAATATTATTATTATTAAATCTTCTTTCTTGATAAGGTTAATTTAGAATTATTCTTAAATTTGAAGATTACCATTCGAAATTGATATGCTAAATATAAGTTAAATCGAGAGATACATATCGTTCTCGATATGATGCTAAAGGGCGAGATGGTACCGAATTGAAATTTGGTCGAAATAATATGAATAAGTTGATTCGGGATCTTCAAGGTATTCTTTTGCAAATGGGATTTGATAAATTTAATTAGATGATATTATAAGCTCGAGATAATTTATCCATAATTTCAATAAATTTCAAATCGAGATCATGTCGCTTGATAAGATCTTGTCGGAATCTTAATCTGAAACGAATATAGATATCGAAAAGATTGATTATGAAATAATCGATGAGGCTATTATTGAGCTCGGATGCTTATGAGAGTTGCTAGATCAAAATCCGAGCGAGAGATTAGAGATAATTTCCATATTCTGGAATCGAGATAATTATTTCATTTATATAATCATTTCAGAAGAAGACGACAAATTTAGATATAGAAAGAATCTCTATTCGTGATCTTTTTAAGATATGAGAGATAGACTAAGAAATTCATCGTCATTTCTTTGAAAGGATCGTTGGAGTCAATCGATATTTTGATTAATATTACTATATCTTATGAGGTCAATGCGCTCGCGTTGCGGTTCATTTCTTCGGAGAAGTGAATATCTAAGGAAGCGGCATCGAAAGATGAAAAGAAATATGATATTAGATTCGGTTTGGAGGAAATCTCCGAGAAATTACGATTTCATATAAGTAGCTCGATCTGATGATTGATATTATCAGAGATCTTTAATTAATATATTTTGAGAAGGAGAATTTTGGGTACGGACCAATTAATCTGATTGATTTTAGAATTATGAATTAGGAGATCCAAAAATTCAATAAGGACCATATATAGAAATCCGTCGAAAATATCATAAAATTTTGTCTGCAAATAATTGGAGGCATTAATCGGCAAGTATCTAACGAGCTATGGGATAAGATCCGGTCGGGGGGGGGGGGACAGATCGCGACAATCGGGCGACTGCTCGACAATCTTCTGTCCGCTTCCATATGAATAAAATCATATATTTGGATTAGTCCATTCGTATCCCGACGACGATATATGGAGGACTTGCCAAGATTGATATGCCGAGGATTGAGAAGGTTTCTCTTTATGGCAAGGGAGTAAGGAGAAAAGATAAAGATAATGATAATTTCATAATGAAATTTTTGCCGGATCTCGAAGCTTACAAGTCTTGTTCTTTTAAATCTGAGAGATATATAATCAAGAATAATCATATGATAAGAGATTGCTTATTTATGAATTTCTTAAAATATAATTATGGTATTATATAATATTCGAAACGAATCGAAATTTTCGTCGGATCTCGAAGAATTTCAAATTCCAAATTCATCATAGAGATCTAAATATTTGATTTTTAGCCTGAGAAATTATAAATAGAAATCAATGATCTGAGTAGGGACTCTTCATTTGATTAATTCCTAAATATGAAATTTCTGTCTGTGAAGCTGTATAATGTACGAAATTAGCACAGGCTGGCTCATAACTAGGAATACCTAATAATGAATAAGAATTCTATTCTGAAGAAAATTTGATTGCCTGAGAGGAGTTCTTGAATAGATCCAAGAATGATCAAGATCATAAAAAAATAAATGATGCTCCATATCATATAAATCAATCATCTAAATTCCAATATTCTTGATCTTCTCCTAGAAATTTATCAAATCATAAATATAAGTGCAATTAATTTTTCTCTACCTAATATGAAATATTTTCGAAATATATAAATTGAGTATGAAGATCATGGAGGGCAGCGCCAGGCGGAATTATTTCGAATCTCATGAGATTAAATCGATCCGTGATCCCGGATCCGCGGGTTCGAATTGGAGATAATCCGAATCCTAATTCCAACCTCGTGATCCGGGATTACAATTTGGATAAATTCTCAGAATCTATGATGAATTTATATATATACATATATCTATATTATAAAATTAGGCTTCTCTTCTTCATCTATAAAATTATAGATCTATTATTATATTATTATGCTACAAAAATCGTATTATATTATTTAGATCAAGAATGAAAAAGCATGTGATGGAAATTCGCTAAATATTCAGGGTCGGGATTGCTTGAGGTGCCGCCCGTCCTTCCTTGTTGATCTTTCTTACGCTGCCATTTTAGATTTGCGGTTGCGGTCGGAATCTCTGGATCTCAATCATAGTGCTTCTTCTACGAAATAATTCATAATTTAGAATAAGCATATATAAGATCGCCTTCCGTCGATTGATGAGCAAGGTCCGTTGGAGTCCGAATCTTAGGTCTCTCGTACGAGAGATGTTCGTGGCGGGAAGAGCGCTCAAAGAATGTGCAAGACATTTATTCGCTGGATTTTGGAGCTGAATCCAATTTTGAAAAAGATCAGATTTATTTGGCGTATTCTGATATGTCTCGGATATCTTTGCATATCAAGTCTGTTTGGACGCCGAGAGATTCTCGAGGAAGATTGATATATCTCTAGATTGGTTGCTAAAATATCGAAAATTCTGAATCTAAGACTCCTTGCATCTCAAGGACCTATGAAGACTTCTTATCTTCGTTTGTAATCTGCAATTCTTAAGATTTCAATAGAAGAATCGGAGAGATTAGAAATTATATATCTTCTTCTTCGTTATCGAAGATTCCCAAGGTCATAATTACAATTTCGAAATTTGATCATATACGTCTATCTCTACCTCCGTCCATCCGTGCTAATGGGTCTAAATTCCGTCCTGCCGTTAGGCTTATTCCGTCGGCAGAAATTATCAGAAAGGCTGCAACTTCGGAGACACTGAACAAATTTCTATGTCCAAGATTTCATCGGAATCAATGAAGGCGATTCTAGAGGTGCCTGAGCCTAAAAGACTGTCGCCGTCTGTAAGGGATCCAAAATGCCTGCGCCTCCCAAGGCCCTACTTATTATTTCATCTAATATTTTCGGCGACGGGTCACTCTTGGTGAGGTCGATCAAGAACCGCCGGACTAGATTCTCTGGAGAGACCAGAGCTTCGGTAAGACGAGTGCTACTTTTAGATATCCAGAATATCATCGTTCGTTATTTTATTCAGATCGTAAATATCATCACGTGATTCCTTGGACCAATATACAATCAATACTTTTGACAGAAATATCCATCATTAGAAAGCATTTCCTGGAAGTCGCTGCTCAGAACGACAACTTCGCCTGTATTGTTATGCTGTCCCATATCCATAAATCTTAGGAGAACGAGGCTTGTCTCAAGGATACCATCTCCAATAGCTTGGAAGAAGCTGGCGAGATCGGAGATTGAATATTATTTTTTCGACTTATTCATAATTCCAGGGAGCGTATCGGTTCGAAGGCTAAATTGAATCTGGCCAAGCGCGTCTTCTCCGAACGCGGACGATATCTCTGAGATGGCGAGCGAATTCATTCGTAGAGGGCATTAGTGCTGCTATATTCGTCTGTCGAAAAGGGGTTCGAATTCTCTTGGCAGGAGTTATTGAGGCGGAACAAATAATTATCTCTTGGATTCGTCACCTTTTCTAAGGAGGCTCAGCATTTGAGCCTAAAGGTTCGACGGCTTTAGTGCTAATACCTCGATTGCGGAACGAGGGACGAAATTCTTGATATATTATCATCTTTAGATCTTGATTTCTTCTCTTTGATATTTTTGGATCAACTAGAGATGGTGCAAATATTTATATTGTCTATTCGACACTATGGCATCACGGATTTCACTTCATTATTTGATCTATTCAGTGCTTGGCGCCGGCGCTGTTGGTTGGCCGTCACTATCTTTCCGCCCAGGTCCAGGGTCACAAAAGGTGCGCGTCAGTCAAAATATCATAATCTTATTCATCATTCATTGATCCGAGCTCTTTGCTTGAGATTCCAGTGCTTCTGTGAGAGCAATTCGAATGATTCATCCTATACTTTAGGGGGGGGTCAGAGAGCAAGTCAACTTTAGCCGAAAGAGAACGATTTTCTCCCGTAATTAGGAAGGGTTTGGCTCGGACTTCGGATTCAACCCTCTCTCTATCCTGGTGCCTCTGCAACTTCCGTCGTGTCCATTGCTCATGCCGTGATTCAGAATCAGATAAGTTAGTTGAATATTGGAACATCATTTCAAGAAGTCATGGTTGTCCAGTACGTTGCAGCCGATGAGCCGCTAATACAATTGCCGCTCAGACTGAAATTCTTAATCAAGCTTCGATGCAAGAAATTCAATTTTAAGTTCGCGGTCTCTTTGCTGAAACAGGTACCACATTTAATTAATTAAGAGAGCAATTTCGGATATCAGAGATTCGGTACCATAAATTATTTGAGTACGGTCAATTCATGGAATGTCAGTTGACCTCAATGGGATTCAAATAGAACTCGTTATTCAGAAATCAAACTTTCACGAGATTCAAACCTCTCTATAGGAATACCAATCCAGTAACAACTCGTTGACTTTCTAATTCAATCAGACACGAGTAGAGAATCAGCTCAACGATCGGGAGATTCAAGGCTTCGTTCGGCTGCTTCCAGCGCCGCGAATTCTGGTTCCCCTCCTAAGCCGCCGAAATCTTCATTGCCGCCAATGGCTTCGTGGTCTAGATCGAGCGATATTTCCTAGTTCTATCTTAAAGCCTCTAATCTACTTCCTAATAAGATGCTCTCTTCTAAAACGATTGCCTTCGTATCTTTTAAACCACAATCAAGATCTTCCATTACTGACCTTCGTATAAACCATTTCATTGAGTTTATTCAATAATTAGTTCATCAGCTCAATCAAATTCATCCAAATCCAGAAGAAATTAATAGAGATATCGATAAAAATCTTATTAAAAATTGAAAAAAATATTGTGGATTAATATATCATATTATATCTTAAATTCGAAAATCTTCGTCCATATACAGTCAGCTTCAGAATATAGAAAAATGGCTTCAAGGTCTAGTTATCCAATCTTAACCTCTCAATCTAAATTTTAATATTTGCTTGCATTCCTTAAAATTTTAATACCGACAATACTAATTTCGAAGATTCGGAATTATTATCCAGGCTCGATGCATAAATAATCCAATAAGCTTAAATAAATTATCACAACATTCATCGCGAAATACGCCCAGCTAAACCAATCAACTAAAGGTCGTATTATTCGGCGCTATAATTTAGATCATATTCAAGATCCAATTTTAATTCTATTAAAAATTTTCTAAATCGTAGCCGTTTTCTTCCCACCTTTGTCTGTCTGTCTGTGTCTGTCTGTCTCTGTCTCTGTCTGTCTCTGTCTGTCTATGTGTCTGTCTGTCTATGTGTCTGTCTGTGTGTCTGTCTATGTGTCTGTCTGTGTGTCTGTGTGTCTCTGTCTGTGTAATTCTGCTGTACATACGACAAACCTTGCACCTTTTGCAGACATGCACTTTTTCATTTTTCTTCATGTTAGATGCAGGGAGCCAGGAGGGGTGGGGAGGGGGTCCTGGCCAACGAAGACCCCCCTCCCCAACCCCGTGAAAACGTACCTGCCCGTATCCGCCCTAGGCCCCAGCGCGGGCAGCTGGG
>CAJNJA010048885.1:0-23675 GCA_905231915.1 Symbiodinium necroappetens | reverse complement strand
TAGGGTTTAGGGTTTAAGGGTTGAATCAAGGGGGATTTGGGGTTCAGGGCTATCTGGGTTTCGGGTTTCGGGCTATTTGGGTTTAGGGGTAAGAGGGGCGGGGCGCCGAAAGTAGGATGTACGAGGCTCCATGAAGAGCTCGTTGGTACAAGTGGGGTTTCGGATTTCTGGGGTTTAGATGCTCTATGAGAGTTCTATCGCTGCAAAGCCTATTCTACCTACAGACCACTGGCCACTGACCACCTTCCAGGACGGCCAGCACACTGACAGCAGACCGGCATTGTGCAAGAAAGTTTCAAGACAGCACCTACCAAGAACCCAAGTTTCAAAGGCCACACAAAATATTTTTCAGCTTCAAGCTTCAGTCTTCAGCCAAGGACGTCGTGCTGGAGAGCGGCTGTGATCTCGAGTCGAGGGCAGAAGCGACGGCGGGGTTCTCGGTGCCAGCAGCGCCGGCGGGGTTATCGGTGCCGGCGGCGGTGGGCCCAGCGGGGTTCTCGGCAGGAGGTCCCAGGCATAGAAACTCGAAGAACAATCTTCGCAGCCAGGATCTCAAGCAGCTCTGACCCGCGCAGTTGCACGATCCTTCATCCCCTACCATTGCTGCTGCCGCAAAGCTCTGCCAAGAATCGCAACAAAACTTCGACGACCAGCTGCTGATTGCACTGCATTCACTTGAAAAAATGAGTGCGTGTGCAGTGCCAGTGCCATCCGAGCCATGGAACGCCCTCACAAGACGGCCCGGGCCGACTCCATCATGGCCATGGAAAACCCTGTTCGTATAAAAACAGCTTAGCTTCACAGCCCCAATTCCCAGAGACTCCAATATCCCTTAATCAAGGAATATACCCTAGATCATATTAGGGATCCTACTATAACTTAAGGTATATTCCTTAATTAAGGGATATTAGAGTCTCTGGGATTAAGGAACTTGTAGCCCTACTTACTATAAGTTCCATGGGAACTTTCAGAACTTTCAGCTGCTGGAACGAGGACGACCTAGTTTGGAACAGACCTTCTGTTTAGGGTTTAAGGCTTAGGGTTTAGGGTTTTGAGGGCTTAGGGTTTAGGGGTTTAGCGGTTTAGGGGCTTGGGGGTTTATGGGGTTTAGAGTTTAGGGATTAAGGATGGTTTAGGGTGTAGAACCCTAAAGCCCTAAACCCTAGAACCTACAACCCTAAACCCCTCAACCCTCAACCATCAAACCCTAAACCCTAAACCCCTAGACCCCTAAAAAACCCTAAAACCCTAAACGAACCAAAAGAAACCCTAAAACCCTAAAGCCCTAACAAAAAACACCCAAACCCAAAGCAACACCTGGGAAGACATCGCGCGAGCGGGGCGCCTCTCGCTGCAGACGCTTCAGCTCCTGGGTCGCCCGGAGCGCTTAGGGCTTTAGGGCTTAAAAGGGGCTCAGGGGTTCCAGGGCTTATAATTTATAATCTGGAGCTTGGGGTTTAAGGGTTGGTGACAGAATGTTTTAGGGATTAGAGTTTAACGTTGAGGGTTTAGGGTTTAGGGCTTGAGGGGTTTTTGTTGCTTGGTGACAGAATACTCTACAACCTAAGCCCTAAACCTTAAACCCAACCTTGGGGTTTGGGGCTTAGGGTTTTGGGGTGTGGAGTTTATAGCTTAAGGTTTAGGGCTTAGGGTTTTAGGGTGTAGAGTTTAAAGCTTAGGGCTTAGGGCTTAGGATTTTAAGGTTTAGAGCTTGAAATTTTAAGGTCTAGGTTTTAGGGTAGCCCCTTCATGAACATTATAAGGGTACCTTTTTTGTTAAGGGGACTCCAAAAACAAAAAGTGCAGAAGGGTACTAATTGCTGGGGAACCGAGTTTCTCAGGGATGCATACTTGGAGGTTCATGGGTTTAGGGTTTAGGGTCTACCATACTGGGAGGTTCATGAGTAAACCCTAAACCCTAAACCGTGATTATTGGGGCCTAGGGTTTAGGGTCTAGCACACTTGGAGGCTCATGGGAAGTCATAAGAGGAGTTTAAGTCCCCTTCCCCTGACATGCGTTATGACTATCGCCATCCTACTCATAAACCTACTTGTTCCTACCGGGATCGGATGTATAGGGGTTCTAGAAGAGTTTGCATGGTTCTTTCGGGTTTTAGTAGGGCTCGCGGTCTGAGGTTCGGGGTATAGGGTTGGGGGCTTGCAGGGCTCGGGGCACCGACGTAAGATGCCATGGCCATCGAGACGAAAGCCAGCCATGCACACCAATCTTATCCGGTGATCATAATGACCATCATTTGGAACTAGTGTTTAGGGTTGAAGGCTTCATCATAAAAACCCCTAAACCCTAAACCCTAAAACCCTAAAGCCTAAATCGTGGTGATGGCTTTGTATCGGCGTTGGCGTTGGTGATCCAGCTCGAGGCCAGGCCAGACTCTTCTGGCGGTTTTGTTATGAGTGAAGCAATCACGGAAGATCTTGAAATATGTAGATAGGGACATTATAGGGTTGGAGGTTTAGGGTTTAGGATTAGAGATTCTGATGGTCACGCGGTGATGCTGATATGAACGTTGGCCTTCAAAACCCTGGATGCAATGGGTTGGAAACCCAATCAAGTCCTCACGATCCGAGGATTGAGTTAAGGATCACAAGTCAAAACAAAGAGAGAGGGGAGCTGTCTCTCTCTCTCTCTCTATCTATCTATCTATCTATCTATCTATATAGAAAAGATAGACAGATAGATAGATACTCATACATACATATATGCATACATACATACATACATACATACATACATACATACATACACAATGGTAGGAGGGTCCCGCTCCCTAAGAGGCGAAAGCAGCCCCTGCAGCAATAAACCCCTAAACGATGCATTCGAGCCTTGAGCTTTAGGGTTTGCCCCACTGCTCTGGGTGGAAGCTGAGTTTAGGGAGTTAGGGCTTAGGGTTTAGGGTTTAGGGGAAGCCAGGAGAAACCTTTAACAGCTTTCTCGGACTTTCGGCTTGCACGTCCAACTCGAAGACCTTGAACTTTAACTACAAGTAACCCATATCATCCTACACCCCAACCTGGGTAGGCATGTAAAGGTGGGAGAACTCTGTATAGCCTCGAACAGTGCGTCCGGAGGTAAGAACATTACATGCGATACATGGAACTCACAACCTCCCTGAACCTTAAACCCCTAAACCCTAAACCCTAAACCCTAAACTCTAAACCCGGAGCCCAAAGGCCCCAAAGCTTGACCCATTTAAAACCCTAAACCCTAAACTCCAAACTCCTCAACCCTGGACGCTAAACCCCAAACCCTAAAACCCTAAACTCTAAAAAACCGGAGCCCAAAGGCCCCAAAGCTTGACCCATTTAGGGTTTAGGGTTTAGGGCTTGCTCTCCGCGCCTCCTCGGCTCGCTGCATCTCCTTCCAAGTGGCCTCCATGCGCTCCTGCGCCTCAGGAGGTTTCGGTTGTCTCATGGTTCTCATGAAGGGCTTTCGGGGTTTAGGGGTTTAGGGGTTTAGGGTTTAGGGGTTTAGGGTTTTTAGGGTTTAGGGGTTTAGGGAAAGGACTAGAATAGGGTTTTGGCACATACTGCAGGTTTCTGTTCTCTTTGTTCTCATGAAGGGTATTAGGGGTTTAGGGTTTTAGGGTTTAGGGTTTAGGGTAAGAACTAGAAATGATTCTAATGACGAGATTAGGGTTTAGGGGTTTAGGGAAAGGACTAGAATAGGGTTTTGGGGCACATACTGCAGGTTTCTGTTCTCTTTGTTCTCATGAAGGGTTTTGAGGGTTTAGGGTTTTAGGGTTTTAGGGTTTAGGGTTTAGGGTTTAGGGTAAGAACTAGAATAGGGTTTCTGTTCTCTCATGGTTTTACTGAAGGGCTTTCGGGGTTTAGGGGTTTAGGGCTTTAGAGTTTTTAGGGTTTAGGGTTTAGGGTTTAGGGTAAGAACTAGAATAGGGTTTTGGCACATACTGTAGTGTACCTATATGAAGGAACCCGAAGGAATAGTAATAGTAGTTATTTAGGCCTCTACACCCTCGAAAGACATTGCTCGGAGGGCTTCGCGGTCTTGGGGTAAAGGTCTTGAATTAAGCCCATAAGGTTTTGGGGGTCTTCGGGGTTTGGGATTGAGGGCCTGAGGCTTACGGTTTTTGGACTTGGATTGGCATCGGCGCAGGCAACCCTAAACCCCAACCCCGAAACCCGAAACCCGAAACCCTAAACCCTAAACCCCAACCCTAAAACCCTAGCCCCGAATCCCAATCCCTTTTTAAACCCAAAACCCCGAAACCCCAACCAAAACAGGCCTCCTTCATCATCTGGTGGGTGAAGGGCGGTATCAGCTCGCGTGGGTGCGAGATGAGTGCCTGCTGAGACGGACCAAGGGTTGAGGCTTTGGGGCTTTAGACATTTGGGTTTTAGGTTTAGGGTTTAGGGTTTAGGGGTTTAGGGTTTACCTGTAATCCCAAACCCTACAAAATAGTCGGCTCTGACCCCTTAATCATAGGGTCTAACCCTTAAAACGGTAGGTTTTTGGATTCACAGGTAGGCTTTAGGAATTCGGGCTTACGGATCAGGGTAAAGGGATTAGTGTTTGCAGTCCAAGGGTTTCGGGACAATGCCACCCTAAAAGCGGTAAAATCACTATCCGTGCGTCAGTAATGTTGTCCGAACGACCCCTATTCTTCAAGAATAGCCTGTTGAGTTCTGGGTTTCGCTTTGGGTTCGGGTTTAGGGAAGTTACCCACAGAATCCAGAATCCAGAAGCAATGAAGAATGCGATCATATCCCGAATACGCCCTCGCACAGCTGAAGAGACAAACCTAGAACGTACAGTTCCTTCAGACTCCCGTCCCTTCATTCAGGAATATACCCCAAATCATTTTAAGGATCCTACTATAATTTAAAGAATTCAAAGCATAATATTCCTTAATTAAGGGATATTGGAGTCTGAGCATGAAGAGGTGGGTTTGGTAGCTCTTGGGTGTTTCAAGTGCCGGCGCTCAGCACATGGGTAGTTACAAGTGGAGTTACAAGGCCCCTAATATAGGTTGTATCTATAGTTACCCTACTTATAACCCTACTTATAACACTTATAACTACCCATGAACCTCCAAGAAAGCCACCCAAACATGGGGGAGTCTCCAAAGCAAAAAAGACCCTCAAACAGACCCCAAACCCTAAACCAGGATGCTAGTTGTAAGGACCCCTACGTGAGGAATCCCTCCCCAATAAAGGGGCATTAACAGGTAGATCATGGTTCTGGAGTCTCTTGATACTACAGTTATGAGGAACCCTTAAGAATAGGATGATATTTTTTGCCCCTAGCTACTGTCAATGATCGCAGGGATGGCTTCACATCTTGTAATATCAGCGTAGCGGGTAGGTTAAGTCCGAGGACAACAACCTCGCGCAACCCTAAACCCTAACCTAAACCCGCAACCTTGAACTCAAGCCACCAAAACCCCCAGACAGCCCCATTGCCCTAACCTATAGCCCACTTAAAAAAAAAAGAAGGGCCGAAATGCCGCGTGCCTTCATGACGTTCAGCTTGCTATTGTGACGTCGGATCCTGCGGGCTCCCGAAAGCACCGTCTCTTACCTTGGGGGGTTTAGGGTTTAGGGTTCAGGGTTTAGGGTTCGGGGTTTAGGGTTTAGGGTTTTGGGTTGAGGGTTCAGGGTTCAGGGTTTAGGGTTCAGGGTTCAGGGTTTAGGGTTTAGCGTTCAGGGTTTACCTGTAACTCTCTTTACCTACAGTTTAGCAGCCATGACCCCTTAATTAGTAGGTAGAACCCACAAAACTGCAGGCATTTAGAGTCCCAGGTAGGGTTTAGGGTGTAGGGGCCTGAAAAACATGGAATTGGCTTCCTTTGGAAGGGCTATGTATAGGCTCTTTTATAAACAACCTATAGAATACGGTTGATGACATAAATCCTTAGCATTACCTTAAGGACCCTAAAGCATGAGAATTATGGCATATTCCTTATTACGGGTAATGCAGGATTTATGTCATTAACCGTAGGGGTCAACAGGGGCTTAGTATAGGCCTTTTAAAACAACCTATAGAACAGAGCCTTAGCAGTTGGAACATGGCTTTCTATAGTCTTTTCAGGGACTTATGACGCCGACGCCTACATGAGGGTTATGATGGGGAGCTACTATGAGGGTACTGTTTAAGGCCTACGAGCCTAGAGCTCTACAAGCGCACATTGTAAGCTTGCCTACCCAAACCCTAAACCCTGAACCCTAAACCCTCACCTAGAGCTCTAGACCATCCCTGAAACCCCTAAATCCTACAGCGAGGAAGCCGGCAAACTCCTATAAGGTTTAGGGTTTATACGGCTTAAAGGGTGTATAGGGCTTAATCGGGCTTATAGGGTTTATAGGGCTTATAGGGGTTATAGGGCTTATAGGGTTTATAGGGTTTATAGGGTTTAGAAGTTTAGGGTTTAGAAGTTTGGGGCTTAGGGTATAACGTGCCCCACAAGCTTGTCAAGCTTACCATTTTTGGTCTGAATATTTACTCACATGTGCACCCCGACAACCCATAACTTAAACGACCGTACGCTGCTTTTTTTGGAGCTGGTGCTTATAAGCCCTAGTATGAAATTTATAGGGACCCTACCAAACAAGAACAAGTAGGCTCTGGTAGACTAAGGTGCCCTCAACCCTAAACCCCAAAGCCCTAAACCCTTTGAGTTACACTGTATAATTAGTTACCCCTAAAAGCCCCTACTCGAATCATCAAGGCCTCTATACTTTGGGCACTGCCCCCCATACACTAGCACTTTGTATTCGGGGTCATGCTAAGGGCTATCTGTTTGTGTGTATATATATATGCATTATAAACATTATCTAACTGTGACAGAGTGGGGGAAGTAGCCAATCTATACTGCGACCTGAGTCGAGGCCTGAATAGAAATCTTAAGGATAACACGCATAGAATGTTTTGAGGGACGTCTGCAAATTTTACAAATCCCCTACAACAGGTCCCCTATCCCCTTAACGGTCCTAAGCCCCAAACTCCGAAATCCCTAAAACCCCTAAGCTCCTAAAGCCCTAATGCTCTGAAACCACTAAAAACTCAAATACCTCAACCCAACCCCTAAATGCCCGAAGCCCTAAAAGCTTTAAAAAAACGACATTCCTAAACACTACATCCCTAGACACCCTGAACCTAAGCCGTAAACCATCCCTTAGCATCAAAATAGCCCAAAAGCCTTATATAATAGGGTGTTTGGGCCCAAAAGCCTTAAAATATGAGTCCTTCGATGCCAAGGGCATGTACAACCGTAGACCATGTGGGTAGTTTTCTAAATTAGGGTCTTTTGGGGATCCTTTTTATAAGGGTGCCGTACTACATTAGGGACCTAAAAGGGGCCCTAGTTTAGAGAACTACCCATGTACAACAGGTCCTCGTCAGTGGCTCCCCGTCTTCGGGGTTTGGATTGTCCACGAAGAGGATCCTGGCGAGTACTTCCGGGAGGATCCAAAAAGAAGGGGGTTCCTATAAAGTACCCTTTAATAGGTAGGGTTTAGGGTTTAGGGTCCCAAATTGTCCACGAAGAGGATCCTGGTGAGTACTTCGGGGCGCGCGAGGTCTAGGGCTCTATATCCAGGCCACCGGGAGGCTCCAAAAAGTAGATCCCTTAGAAGGGTTCCTATAACGTACCAAATGAGGGGATCTACTTTTTACATCCTCCCGGGGGTCTGGGTAGGGTTAGGGTCTTAGGGTGGTGTGCGATATCTGGGGTCGTCGATGCGCATGGGTTGCTGCTAGCCTTTGTACAGTGCCCTTGATCCGAGAGCCGGCAATGCAAGCGTGATGTACGTTGCTGGATCCACCGCGTGGACGGCGTTGTAAAAGAGGAATGTCACAATCTTGTGGACTGCTTTCTCGTTCGAGTCCGACCTGACGTATTTCAGCCCGAAGATCCCACTTGCAGCGACAGTCTGCGCAGTGGGAAGCATGTCTCCAGCTGAAGCGTGCTTCGATTTATAGGCATTGAGCGAGCGCATGAAAAAGAGGAACAATGCTCCAGAAATGTTGGTTGGAGTGATGATCTGTTTGAAGAGATCGAAGGTGGTCTGCATGTCTAACGCCAATTCAGTGCTGTTGTCGTTGCAAAACTCAATGTCTTTGTTCCAGCCGCAAGAGAAGAGGTTGAACGTCAGAATCAATCGCCGAATGACGGAAAACCCTGCTATCTTGCGCACAGCCTCCCCACGCATGGTTTAGGGTTTAGGGCTCAGGGTGTTGAGGGTTTAGGGTTTAGGGTGTTTAGGGGTGAGAGTGAGTGTTGAGGGTTTAGGGTTGAGGCTTTCGGGTTTAGGGTTTAGGGCAAGCCTTAAACTGGAAAGTTGGAACATCATTCTCCTCATACCCGTTAAGGTAAAGTATAGGGAATCACCGCAGTAATCGTAAGCCCCTATTACTAAACCCTAAACCCTTAAACCCCTAAACCCCTAACAAAGCCTAAAGCCCCAACTGTTGCATCTCACAAGAATACCGAAACAACGAGACACCTGAAAGTTCCAAGCACTGCCTTCCCGAAAGCGTAAAACCCAAACCTCGAAATAACTTCCGTCCTAAACCCAGCAAAGTTGGAACATGGGCTTGGGAGGAATGGTGCCAGGATCCCGTATACTTGATCTTAAAGGGCATGAGGAACATCATGTTCCAACTTTCTGGCTTTTACTATACGTCCTAAACCCTACTGAAAGACCGTTTAGGGTGGGTTTAGGGGTTTGGGGCTTCGCCGCACAGCCTCCAAACCCAAATCTCTATCGAAGCGGCAGTGCCTAAACCCTAAAATAAATTTAGGGTTTCTGGAATCCCGAATTGCCCCTTTAACGGTTCCTCTACACCACACCATGAGTCGGAACTTTTTCTTCAAGTGCCTTTTCGCCCCTCCCCCCCCCTCCCAGAAGACACAGCGATCCTGTTGGGATTGTTTCCAACCTTGCTGCGGCCGTTGCTTTAGGGCAGGGTTTGCTAAACCCTAAACCCTCAACCCTAAACCCTCAACCATAAACTTTAGGGTCAAGGAGGGCTCAACGTTTAGCACTAGAGGTTCAGTTTTCGGGTTGAGGATTGGGGTTCAAGGTTTAGGGGTTTAGGGGTTAGGGCTTAGGGTTTAAATAGGGTTTAGGGGTTTAGGGTTTAGGGCTATTAGGGATTAGGGTTCAAGGACAACGAGTTGGAGGCTTTCGGCCTTGGGGTTGGGGAATTCTAGATTTCAGGTTTAACAGGGCTTCTGTTTGGGGCCTATAGGGCTTAGGGAAGTTAGGGAGTTTAGGGAGTTTAGAGAGTTTGGGGAGTTTCGGGAGTTTAGAGTTTAGGATTTCGGGTTCAAGTTTCAAGGTTCAGGGCTGGGTTTGGGTTTAGGGGTTAGGGGTTAGGGTTTAATGAGGGTTTAGGGGTTTAGGTGTTTAGGGGTTTAGGGGTTTAGGAGTTTGGGGTTTAGGTGTTTAGGGGTTTAGGGGTTTAGGAGTTTGGGGTTTAGGTGTTTAGGGTTTCCCTAGAAACCGATTTTAGCAAAGGACACCCCTAGCTAAAGACTCCCCAGAGAGCCCCAACCCACGAACCCCTGAACCGAGGGTGTTGTTGAAGGCTTCCAGCGGATGTCTATCAGGAGTTGATGTGGTGTTATAGGACCCTAAACCCTAAACCCTCAACCCTGAACCCTAAACCCTGAACCCTAAACCCCAAACCCTAAACCTTCAACCCTAGACCTCCCCTGAAATTATCGGAGCTCCTCAATCAATTTTAGGACTTTGAGCTCTTCGGGCTCGTCCCCTCCACTGCAGGGGGCTTTCCTACAGGCCCGTGAAAAAAAAGGCGGGACCACCCGCACGGAATATTTCGTTACACAGTGAAGCCCAGAAAGTTGGAACGTGGATGACCCAGAATTTTCGGGAGGATCTAAAAAGTAGATCCCTATTTGGGACCCTAGCTATTAAAGGGTACTGTGTAGGAACCCCCTTTGAGGGATTTTGGATCCTCCCAGGGTCTGGGTAAGGTGATCAGGGCTGGGATTCCTTTGTTCTTGACTTATTTGAAAAGTGTGAGGATAACTCATGTTCCATCTCTCTGTGGCTCGGCGGCGTTGGGAAGTGGGTACTCACCCATGTTCTTCCAGTGCCTCCTGTGTGAAGAGCTGCCACTTCCACTTGCCTCCCCGACTCTGTACCATCGCACCGTAAAGTAAGCGATCTTGTCGAACGCATCCGCCCCGAAGTAGGCCTTCTTTCCGACCACGACAACAAAACCCGTGACCCAAGGCACCTCCCTTAAGGCTTCGTGGATCCGCAGGTGCCACGCCTGAGGCTGGAAACAGCCGAGAGCGGGAGGGACACCCCCATGCCGAGGTAGAACTCATCCCCCTCGGAGATGGGGTCCTCCTTGCTGGGGGGGCTTCTACTTCCCGGACCCCAGGAGGATCCAAAAAGTAGATCCCTTAAGGGGGTTCCTATAAAGTACCCTTGAGTAGTTAGGGTCCCAAATTAGAGGATCTACTTTTTAGATCCTCCTGGGGGTCTGGGTCCAGGGAGATCAGACGACAAGGAACCTTTGCTTATGCCCATTGTCAGAGCAGGTACTCTGATCAAGCCGAGGAAGCATGCTTCTCTTAAGATAAGAGCCCCCAAACCCTAAACCCTTAAATCCCTACTCCCTACTCCCTAAACCCCTAAACTTGGCCCTAAACCCCTAAATCCTCTACCCCTAAACCCCTACACCCAGACACAGGGGCCTTCCTTTCTAGCGTCGGTTGCAAAAATTATGAGCCTCGGAGAGTCTCCTGTGCGGGTGAAACTACGGACCTTAACAAACGGTTTAGGGTTTTAGGGCTTATAGAGTTTAGGGTTTTAGGGTTTAGGGTTTATAGGGGTTTAGGGTTTAGTTTAGGGGCTAGGGGTTTAGGGGTTTAGGGTTTAGGGCTTAGGGCTTAGGGTAGAACAAAGTTTTGGTGTATATCATAGCACATGCAAGCAGAATAAGGAACCCTAAGGAATCGTGTTACTCACTATTGAGGCTTCTAAGCCATTCCGAAACGAAACACGAGGACCGTAAACCAAAGAACAGCAAAAGAAGATCACAACGCTCAACGGCCTGGTCATCTCCACTGCAATTACGATCATCATATTGCCTTTCTTCTGGCGAATCAGTTGGAACACGTGGAAACGGTGAAGATGCCTACAAGGGTTGATAAAGGCTTACGTTCCCCTCACACCCATGGTATAAGTCCCGTAAACGCTCCGCAAACACCCCCACGACCCACACCTGGAAACGCTTAAACCCCTCAAAACCCGAAACCTTTGAACCCCGTTCCTAAACTTCGCACAGAAGGTCCTGTAGAACGCTGTCCAGCCACCGGAAGCCCATTTTCTGTGGGTTTCATATTTGAAAAGGGAACCCCTGAACCAACAAACCCACAGGTACTACTCCATAGCCTAGGAACAGTCCCCACGAAAACCCAAACTCTTGTTGAGGCGAGCGGCGAGGTTGTAGATGTGCTTGAACCGCCAATTTAGTTCCGTCTGGCGCTCAATCCAAGACAAAGCCTCTCGGGTTCAGGGATCTCCAGCCTTAGGGTTTAGGATTTCTTGGCTCGCCCTAAACCCTAAACCCTAAATAAACCCTTCAAATTTAGGGCTGCTTTGGCTCTTGCTATAGGGTTACTACCGTTGATGGTATAAATCCTGCCCTGCATTATGCTAAGGACCCCAAACTATATGAATTATGGTATGTATTCCATATTATGCAGTACCATAGGGACCCGAAACTATGCGAATTATGGTATATTCCTTACTATGGGTAATGCAGGATTTAGATAATAGATCCTCAGCCTTAGGGGGAACCTCAAGGAACTCAAGTACCCAGAGAGGCCAATATCCCTTAATTAAGGAATATACCTTAAATCATATTCGGGATCCCTACTATGATCTAAGGTATATTCCTTAATTAAGGGATATTGGAGTCTCTGGGTACCAAATATCCAGGCCCTTGCATGACGGACTGGTTCTTAGTAGGGAATGGGGACTGAGGGTTTAGGGCATCTCAGTAGGGAATGGAGGAAAGGGTTTTTGGTGACTACTCTAGGGGACCTTAAGGGGCTATCAGAGGGATCCATTCCCCATTCCCTTCTAAGAACCAGGGAAGTGATGGACTTTGTCTAGAGCACTAGAGCAGTGTAGGGTTTACAGTGAAGGAGTTTTTTTACGCATTCGTGTCGTGCTTCAGGAGTTGCTGTACTTGGAGGTTCATGGCTAGTTGTAAGTGGAGTTTTAAGTCCCCTAATACAGTTTACAACTATAACTATCTACTTATAACCCTACTTCTAACTACCCCTTTATCCTAAACCCTAAACCGTAAACCCTAAAACTCCACAAGTCTTACACATCCACGGCACAGCAATCAAATGCCGAAAAAGTACAGAGCAAGCAAGTGCCGCTTGGCTTTGGACTCTGACTTTTTCTGATGGCTACAGCATCGTCCGCTTTGTGAGCAGGAGCAGACGAGTAAGTTGAACCGTGGTGGGTAACCTAAGCCCTAAACCCTAAACCCTAAACCCATTACCTTGTCCGAAGTGGCAGATTGGTGGAGAAGATCCGACAGCCGCCCTCCCAGACCCCCGGGGACCCCTTAAGGGGGTTCCTATACAGTACCTTTAATAGGTAGGGTTTAGGGCTTAGGGTTTAGGGTCCCAAATTAGGGGATCCACTTTTGAGATCCTCCCGGAATTCTGGGCTTGCAAAGAAGGGATGCGGCTTTCTAAGGCTTCCACCCCCGCCCCCCGCTATCGGAAGTCGCTTGGACCGCGTGGAGACGTTGCAGCACCACGGTGACATCCACAGTTACCCAGACCCCTTAAGGGAGGATCCAAAAAATAGATCCCCGAATATTTGGGGCCCTAACTGCAAAAGGGTATTAAGGGGTTCTACTTTTGGATCCTCCCGGGGGTCTGGGCAAAGGGCTCGGGTTCCAACGCTTGCAGGGTTGAGGGAGCCAGGGGGCTTGGGTTTGGCGGTTAGGGGTTGGGTTGAAGAGATTTTCGAAAAAGCATGCTGCTGTAGGGTTTAGGGTTTAGGGTTCTGGGGTTTAGGGTTTAGGGTCCATCTTGGGATCCTTTAAGGGTTAGCTCACGACATGAACCCTCGATGCATCCAGAGGTTAAACCTTCCACCCCTGATCAATACGCACCTCTCCATGGATAAAGGCTGAAACTGGAAATTACAAATCCACAGAAGACCCTGAAGAGGGGCTTAACAATCAGAGGTCTACATTGAACCTTGAAACCTCTCCCAATACAGAAGCCTGAATATCTACCGAATTCGTCCTTCGGGTTCCTTGTTGTATTGATACGAAGATCTACCAAAAACCCTGGTCTATCAAGGCCGCTATATAACAACCCTTACATAGTAGCCATCATCGACCCTGCTAAAAGAAAACTTACAGCAAAAACCAGACAGTTGGAACATCGCTATCCTAAACCCTAAACCCTAAACCCTAAACCTTAAACCACAAACCCTAAACCCTAAGCCCTAACCCCTAAACCCTAAGCCCAAAGGAACTGAAGGATCCCTACTCTAAGGCCCTAAGGCCCCTTATGACGGCTGATGCCAGGCCTCTTCCCGATGCGTCCTGGCAAGGCACAGGATGTCGGGAGTGCTACTTGGAGGGTTTAGGGTTTAGGGTTTAGGGGTTAGGGGTTTAGGGGTTGAGGGTTTAGGGTTTAGGGTTTAGGGTTTAGGGGTTTAGGGTTCATGGGTAGTTATAAGTAGGGCTCCTTTAAGGGTTCCTTTAAGGAATCTACAAGGGCTCTAGAACGGGTCCTATAAGGGGGTATAAGGGGTACTACTTGGAGGTTCATGGGTAGTTATAAGTAGGGTTTACAAGTAGGATAACTCTTGTTGTAGGTTTTATGAGGGGGCTTGTAAACCCTACTGTTTACTTAAAGGATCGTGGGACTTCGCAAGTAAGGCTATGAGTACACCATTCGGGGTTGTAAGTACTTGTAAAATAGTTCTCGTGCGTACTACCCTACTCACAAAGTCCCCTAATCCTTTCCTTTACCCATAGGCCCCTCAGTAGTTCCGTTTAGTGGTTTATATGTAGAATCCTACAAGGCAATCCCAAAAAGGAACTACTTAGGGGCCTATGGGTAAGCAGAACCGAGGTTGAGGGTTTAAACTCCCTAAACCCGGAAATTCCAAACCCAGAACCCTAAAAACAAACCCCTGAACCTTAAACCCTAAACCCGAAGAAGCTCTAAACCCAGAGCCCTAAACCCCGAAGCATTCAACCCGAAAGCGTGCCCTCAAAACCCTAAAATCCCTGAGGGCCCTAAAAGCCCCAAGAGCCCTCAAAGCCCTGAACCCTTATAGTAAACCCCAAAAAGTTGGAAACTGGATTAAGGACAAATAGTCCTGGGATACCCTGTACATTACTGTTAAGGATTGGGGCTATTGGGTTTCCAACTTTTGGGCTTCTACTGCAGGGACCCGACACATACTTGCTGGCGTAGGTAACCACCACGTAGAGGTTCAGGAGACCTCGGATCTTCGGAGACGTGGGAGACTTCCCCTAAGGGCCCATGTACCCAAATAGTATATACGTTGGCCGCAAAGTGCCCATATAGGGACTACTTTAAGGCGAAAGTGTATATATATATACTATTTGGGCACATGGACCCTTAGGGCTTGTAGAGGCTTAAACCGTTTGGGGTTTAGGGTTTAGGGTTTAGGGTTTAGGGTTTGGGGTTTAGGGTTTAGGGTTTGGGGTTTAGAGTTTGGGGTTTAGGGTTTAGGGCTCAGGGTTGCAGGTTTGGGGTTTAGGGTTTAGGGTTCAGGGTTGCAGGTTTAGGGTTTAGGGTTGGGTTCAAGACTTTTCGAGGCATACTT
The DNA here is from genome assembly GCA_905231915.1 of Symbiodinium necroappetens. Taxonomy (NCBI): domain Eukaryota; class Dinophyceae; order Suessiales; family Symbiodiniaceae; genus Symbiodinium; species Symbiodinium necroappetens. The sequence continues at coordinate 8,813 of CAJNJA010048885.1, read as the reverse complement.
GGAGGTTCCAATGGGTAGTTATCAGTACGGTTCCTTTAAGGGATCTAGAAGGGCTCCTTTAAGGGCTCTATAAGGGGTCCTATCAGGGGGTATAAGGGGTACTGTAGGTTTCAAGTTTAGGGGTCTAGCGGTTTAGGGGTCCTAGGGTTTAGGGGTTTCGGGTTTGGGGGGTTTAGGGGTCTAGGGTTTGGGGGTTGAAGGGTTTAGGGTACTAGGGTTTTTGGGGTTCCTGGGATTGGGGTCTAGGGGGCTCCTAAGTTCTATGGTCTTTGGGGTTCGGCGCTATTTCCGAGATTTGTGAAGGCTTCATCGGGCCTGGGTAGGGATATGAGGGTTTAGGTGGGCCATTGAAAAAAATTCTTCCTGTCAGGAGACCTTGAACCAAAAAGGCAACTGATTTTGTTGCCCTAAATGTCAATCCCAGGATGCGAAAGTCGCACCGGCTGCTGATCAAAGGCACAAGAGTGGTTTTTGTGGGGAAAACGTCTCCGGTAGCTCGTAGGCCCGGGGGGAGGGTGTGGTTCTAAGTTGTTGGAAGGGTTAGGTCTGTCGACTCGTCTTTCTTCTTGTTCCGTTGTTCCTTTCGTCACTTCTAGTTTAACATTGGTAGCGGAGCCTCGGTCGTAGTCCGGGGCTCGTAGCGTTGTGTGTCTTCTTTTGTGTCTTAAGGCTTAGGTTTCTAGTTTTGTCCCTCGGCCGCGATGGCCACCGAAGGAAACGATGTTGGCACAGCTGCTGACCCTTGGGCTCAGTGGCAGGGTGTTGGGCACGCTCAGCAAGCGGGTGCTGCAGAGAACAATGAGCAGGAGACGGCTGCCCAACGAGATCCACCGCAGACTGATGGTTTGCAAGATCCTATGAACGACCCCGTGCCTTCGACCGCAGAGACCACCACATGGAACGACAGCCAGTGGACACCGACTGGCCGGGGCACTCGTAGCTGGAATTGGGACAGCTGGAGTGACTCGTCCTGGCAGTGGGGAACCTGGTGGGGAAATCAGGATTGGTCCCACTGTGCTGATCCATGGAGTGCCGCCAGAGATCAGAGGACTTCCGGTACGATTTGGGGCGATCGCGCCCCTCAGCCCGACGCCGGTTCTCAAGGAAGCCGAGATGGGGATCACGGCTCCAACGATGGCGGGAGTGGAGGTACAGACGAACCTCCCCTCTCTTCGACTAGGTCGGGTACCAGCACAGGACCAGGCGGTGCAGAAGGACCTCCCGCGGCGCCTACTACCCGACCGAGTGCTACCGGTACGAGCACCGCCCGCGGCGATGAGAGCGGAGGCCCATGTTTGACTGCCTGGTACACTGGTGAGACTCCGCCTTCTCAGAGCAAGGGCGGCCTCAGTGAGCGCATGGCGGTCCCTACCTTCAATGCTGAGGGCAGCGGAGATGCTCTCGGTTTGAGCGCTCGAAGCTACCTGAGGCAACTGGATGCTTGGTGCAAGATTACTAGGGCCCCGGCCAACCAGAGAGCTCTCCTCCTCTACCAGTCGCTAGGTGGACGAGCCTGGGTGGAGGCCGAAGAACTCTCCGTCGAGGACCTCTGAACAGATGCAGGGGTTTCCATCCTCAAAGCCTGGATCCAGGAGCGCTATCAGGAGGTTGAAGTCTCTAAGATAGCTGAGGCCCTCACCCAGTTCTTCAGGAAGCTACGACGCCAGTCGAATCAGACGGTGAGGGAGTTCAACTCTGCCTTTGACCGGGCATATGCCCGACTCCTCGAGATCGATTGCAAGTTGCCGGAGGTGGCCAAGGCTTGGGTGTACCTGAGTGCCCTTAACCTGTCTAACTCCGAGGAACTCTCCCTCCTAGCATCCGTCAACAACGAGTATGTGACTTCCAAGCTACAGAAGGCGGCCACCCTCCACGAGAAGAGCCTACAGGTACCATGGCGACGGTGGAACCCGAATGGCCCACCCCAAGGTGGAGGAGATCGTGGTCGTCCTACGCGAGGAGCCTACCTGACGGAAGTGCCCGAGGCTGGAGACGAGGACTACCCCGACGGCGACTCCGCGATCCCCGAAGAGGAGGCAGCAGAACTTCACGAAGCCTTCATGGCACAGGAGGCGGCTAAGAGCCGTTACAGGGAGATCTCCCGTGCGCGAGGATTCGGACAAGGCGGTGATGGACGCGAGGACGGCAAGAGCGCTTCCGAGCGCCTGCAACTCGCCAAGGCGAGGAGCTACTGCGCGGGGTGCAAAAGGCGTGGCCATTGGCATCGAGACCCAGAATGTCCATTGAATGGAGGCAAGGCCCCACCTTCAGGAGATGCGGGAGCTGGCAAGAAAGCGGATACTACCAAGGATGCCTATGTGGTCCACGTTGCCTACGAGGTCGGTGACTGGGGCGAGGGGCTGTATGCTATCACGGACTCGGCCTGCAGCCGCACTGTCGCCGGCGAAGGGTGGCTCCAGCAGTACCTCGAGGCCACCCGGAAGTATGGGACCCGTGAACAGCTTCTTCCTTGTTCTGAGGACTTCAGGTTCGGGGCTAGTAAGTTGTTCCACGCCAACTACACGGCCACCATCTACGTCGAGATCAACGGCAAGGGTTTTTGGGTTCGTGCGGCTATCGTGGCGGGAGATGTTCCCCTCCTACTCAGCCGATCTCTGCTTGCTACCCTGGGAATGGTGTTTGACCTCGAGAGGCACCGAGCAAGCTTCAAGAACCTCGGGGTTGACGACATCAAACTCCACTGCACGGTCACTGGACACCCGGCTGTAGCAGTGAATCCCAAAGGCGCCGCTAATTTGTCGTGTCCGACCCCCCAACAGTGGGGATCCCAGGAGGTGATCATGATTGAGCCGACCAGGCAGCAATACACGGTGTTCATGGCGTGCGCGAGTGATTCTTGTCAGGATGCCCCTCTAGGTCACGATCATGGTCGTCAGCAAGCCTCCAATCTACCAGTTCTCTTCCCAAAGAAGATTAACGACGTAATTCACAACATCCTCACTGCAGATGTGCTGAGTGTTTCATCGTTTTGTACCTGGTGGAAACAAACTCGTCAAAGTAACGACTTCTGGATCGAAACCCCCAAGGCCTTCTACCGGATACATATCGTCCCAAGAAGAGCGTTCTTCTATCCCGATAAGTGGAGGACCCCCTACGTTGCTCAGAGAGATTGTCTGCTTGCTGAACTTGGGAGTGTTAGGAGCACGTGGGCAGTGGCATGCATGAACTATCGCGGTCTTGAGCCTGCTCATGACATGTGGCAACACGGAGCACCTCTTTCTCACGATGTTCTTTGGATCGGAAGAAGTGTGTTTGCCCGACGACCTTCCCACCTGCCTCGTTCGCTTGATGGCATCCGCCTCCAAGAGCATATGGGACATGAACAAGGCCGAGTTGATCGCGGCAGCCTCCGAAGTGGGGCTGGTGTACCACTCGTCTTGGACCACGGGGGAGCTTCGGTCTCTACTACAGGAGCATCGGCAGGCTCACAAGGAGGAGAATCCAGTGAAGGGGCTATCGTCGCTCAATGTGGTGGCACTTCGCGAGAAAGCCGGGAACTTGGGCATCATCTTGCCACCGAGAGCGACCAAGGGAATGATCCTCCGAATGATCCGCGACCAGCAGAACCCACCCGGGAAGCAGGTCGTGTCCTTCGGCCGCTACAAGAACTACCTCTTCGACGAAGTGCCTCGGGGATATCTGGAGTGGAGTATTCGCGAGACCAAGAACAACGAGAATGCCTCCGAGGACCTGCGACACCTCGCGAACTTCGCCAAGAACAAGCTCTTCCCGGAGGAGGAACAGGAAGCTCCAGACCCCGAGGTGAATGCCACGATTCCGTACTACGAGGACGAGGAGAGGAGCTCAACGTCATCCAGAACCACCTGGTCGATGGTGAAGGAGAGTGCGAGGGGCTACTCCAGTCAGACACCGGTGACTCCACCGGCGGCGAAAGCCAAGGCGAAGATCGCACCCAAGAACCTGGTGCGGAAGATTCCCGAGGAGGAGAGCCGAGACCCATGGAAGCGGAGGTGCCCCGGCAGGCCCTGCAAAAGATCAACCAGCTGATGACTCGGCTCGCGGTGCTCAAGGACCAGTACAACATCAGGGAGGGCAACAACTGAGCGACCCTGGCGCGATCACCTACGCGAACGAGGCCCCCGACGACAAGGAAGCCTTCTACGACTGCTTCGAGGAGAGCTGCGAGAACGACCCTTGGCCAGAGGCTCAAGTTCTCGAAGGGCTAGCAAAGGAAGCCCGGAAGAACAAGGACTACCACGAGGAGACCATTGTCAAGGTGATCAAGGGGCTGGCGCGCTTTGGAGAAGGAGACCGCCATCGACAGGCTGTCCCTACAGGTGGACACATCGTGGTGCTCGGGGCATACTCGTATGGTGCTTTCCACGGTGTCAACCAGAGGACAATGAAGTTTCCTCAGTGTGCCCTCTACCTCAACGCTTGGGCAAAGGCCAAGGGATTTCGGGGACCGTGGACATCCATCTCGGTCGCGGTCAATGTTGGTCACCTTCTTCATCGTGACCCTAACAATCTTCCCGGCAGTGCCAACCAGACCATTGCCGTCGGCAACTTCAGCGGAGGCCGGCTGTGGTTGGAAAAGAGCAATGAGGATTGGGCCGCGGACCACTACGAGGACCACGACGGCGAGGACCACGAGATCTTCACCAAGGAGGGCAAGAAGATGGACGGTGCCTACGTTTCGACGAAGGGGCACGTTCGTGCCTTCAATCCGAAGCGGCGACACTTCGTTGAAGACTGGCGTGGAGAAAGGATCAGTCTGTCCACCTACACGATCAGGGGAGTGGACCAACTCAATGGACACGAGGAGGATTTCTTGCGAAGCCTTGGTTTCCCTCGACACGGAGATCCACTACGAGTCCTGGCCCGCGCAACCCCCGGTCCCGAGGACCGGAACAGGCCCAAGAAGAGCGTCCGGAAGCAGATCTGGAAATGTGCAGCCCAGGCAAGTGCGCTACTGGCCACGACCATCGCGGCGAGTTCCAGCTACGGCGCCGAGGTGGCTCCGGAGCTTAGCAATGAGCACATCGCTTTGCTCGAGGTCGGCCTATGTGAAGTCCATCTATGCCGCGGAGCTCGACGTCAACATCGCCGAGCCGATCGACCCTGGTTTCCTCTTTGCAAAAGGAGGACTGGAGCGCGCCCTCGAACACGTCGAGAACTGCTCTCCAAGGGTCGTGTGGTACCACTTCGATCGCAACCAAAAGGACCTAGACTACCTGGAGAAGATCGGAGAGGTGCAGCTACGAGAGGGGAGAAAGCTTGTTATCGAAACGAATTTGTCTCCCGGAACGGCTGGCTACGACCACATCACAAACCTCTTCCAGAAGTTCTTTGTCAAGGCCATCCCCAGTGGATACAAGTACGAGGTACACGTGACCAACTTCGTCAACGCCCCGGATGCCCACGAAGCGTGGGCCGTTGATGGCGGCCCCCAGCAGCTACCGACAGATGAACCATCCGGAGCATCAGCTATCACCTTCACAGGTTCGGTCTCGGCCCCGATTCGCGGAGCCCTTACCCGACTGCATCAGAATTTGGGGCACCCTTCAGTCTCCGACCTGACGCGACACCTACGCTTTGCGGGAGCCGACGACAAGGTGATAGCCGCTTGCAAAGGGATGAGATGCCAAACTTGCGACCGGACCAAAAAGGTTGCAGCACCGAGGCCGGCAAGCCTCCCATCCTTCCTGGATTTCAATGCGCTGGTCAGTGTGGATGTTTTCCACGTTTTCGATGCTCACCGAAAACGCCACGAGCTCTTGTCGATCATTGACCATGCTACGACGTACCACCTTGTGGCCGTTCTACCCGGGCACTCCAACGAGGCCTTTGAGAAGGGGTTCGTCGAGCTATGGGGAAGAACTTTTGGGGCTCCAAGAGTCATTGCTGCTGACTTGGAGTCTGGGCTCCAGAAAGGTCTCGGTAGATACACAGATTTCACCGGGACCAAGCTACGCAGCAAAGCCGGCCAGGCCCATTGGCAGCAAGGCGTGATAGAACGGCATGGTGGGTGGTACAAGGAGATCCTCAACCGGGTGATCGACGAGCACACCGTCTACGGGGAGGACATTCACCTCGCCGTGGCCGCAGTCAATGCGGCGAAAAATGAACTTCGCCGCAAACATGGCTTCTCGCCGGCCCAAGCCGTTTTCGGGAAAGACCCTGCTTGCCCAGAGGAGCTGCTGAGTGGCCGGGATGAAGAACGATATCTCGAACTCATGACCGAGGACCGGAAGAGGCAGAAGGAGATCGCGATCCGGAATGCAGCCAAGGCGGCATTCTTCAGAACGCAGGTCGACAACAAGTTCCGTCGATCTCTACTACAACGTGCCCGGGTGAAGCACGGTGCCTACGCTGTCGGACAGATGGTCTGTTTCTTTCGCATCGAGAAGGTGGCCACAAAGAGGGGGCAATGGCGGGGCCCAGGACTTATCCTGGGGAGCGAGAGCGGCAACTGGTGGATCAGCCACGGCGGGCGGTGTTACCTCACCGCCGAAGAACACATGCGACCCGCGACGGCCGAAGAGATCGGGGACCTCATGAACTCGCGAGTTGCCCGCGCAGACCTGGAGAAGCTGTTGGCCGGAGACCAAGACGATCCGAACAACTACAATCCCGAAGAGGATGGCGATGGCGGGGACAACGTGGATATCAACGTGGACGCCGAGGACATGGACATGGACCTACAGCCCGAGGAGCCCGAGCAGGACGACCGCGCGGTTCCACCTCAGGACCCGCCTTCCTACGGACCAGTGCGACAACGGGCCAGAACAAAGAAGCCGCAACCCCACTCCGTCAACATCCTCAAGAAGTGCCTCACTGAGCGATCAAGGGAGAAGCAATACGAGAAAGAAATTCCATGGGCTATGGTGCCACCGGAACAACACGCAGCCTTCAAACAAGCCGAGCGAAAGCAGCTCCAGGAGCACTACGACCTGAACGCCTTCACGCCGTTGACAAAGGAACAGAGCGACCAGGTCTATGCAGAAACGCCCCGGGACCGGATCTTATCCAGTCGCTGGGCGTATCGTGACAAAAACTGGAGCCGGAGACGCCAGGACGCCTCGGTGGAATGGCGCCCGAAGGCTCGACTCGTCGTCGGAGGACATCTCGATCCTGATATAGGAGAAGTGAAGACGGACGCCCCGACGATCAGCAGACTGGGTCTGCTCACGATCCTACAGATCGTGGCTTCTCATCAGCGAGACGAGAAGCCATGGACAGCTTCGGCCGGCGATGTGTCGGCCGCCTTCCTCAACGGGCAGCCGATCAAGAGACTGCTCTACATGAAGCAGTCTGAAGCAGCCCAAGACCGGATTCCCAGACATGGAGCCCGGAGCCCTGCTGAAGATCGAGAAGAACATATTTGGCCTGGTGGATTCCCCTAGGGAGTGGTGGCAAGAATTCCGCGACACCGTGCTGAAGAAAGAGATACAGCATGACGGCCAGGGGTACCGATTCAAGCAGTCCCCGGTGGACTCTTGTATGTTCTTCCTCTACAAGGCAGCCTCTTAGAGTGGCGATCGGCCGCAGGAAAGAGGGTCTGCCGCTCAACCTTTGCAGCAGAAACAATGGCGTGCTGCGAGGGACTAGAAGCCGGACAGTTCGTCCGTTCTTTTCTCGCGACCACCCTACGAGGCCGACTTTGTCGCATCGAGGAGCTCTACGGTCACAATCTGCACTGCTTCTCGGACTGTCGATCCTTGTATGATCATGTACACCGCCAAGGTCTCCCTCGACTTCCGAGTGATAAGAGGTTGGCCATAGACTTAGCAGCCATTAGGCAGATGCTGGACCAAGAACAACGTGGAGGACGTCAGCTCCTCCATTGGGTGCCTACACATGTCCAGCTGGCCGATATTCTTACGAAGCCAATGGTTGCCGATAACTGGTGGCGCTTGATGTATGATAACCTATTTCTCCCTCTGAAAGAGACAGGAGAATAGAACCAGTGTCAATCCCAGGATGCGAAAGTCGCACCGGCTGCTGATCAAAGGCACAAGAGTGGTTTTTGTGGGGAAAACGTCTCCGGTAGCTCGTAGGCCCGGGGGGAGGGTGTGGTTCTAAGTTGTTGGAAGGGTTAGGTCTGTCGACTCGTCTTTCTTCTTGTTCCGTTGTTCCTTTCGTCACTTCTAGTTTAACACTAAACCCTAAACCCTAAACCCTAGACCCTAAACCCTAGACCCTAAACCCTACACCCGAAACCCTAAACCTTAAACCCTAAACCGTTTAGGGCGAGGTATATTGTGCAATTGGCATGTTCGTAGTTCTCTAACTTATGATCCCTTCTTACATCCCCAATATGGCACGGCACCCTTATGACAAAAAAAGGGCCGAGAACAATATCCATGTGGGATTTGGGGGGGTAAACCCTAAACCCTAAATCCTAAACCCTACTACACCCTAAACCCTACACCCTAAACCCTAAACCCTACTAAACCCTACTAAACCCTACTAAACCCTAAACCCTTATTTCGGGTTCAGGGCTTTGGTCTTCCTCGAGTTCCGAGTCCTTCCGGAGCGCTCGAAGCCAAGGACACTGTATCGGCCTCTCAACTCTAGAGCCCTTCTATGCCCCTAAGAATAGTTCTCTAAACTAGAGGCTTTAGGTTTTAGGGTCGTTAAGGGTTTAGAGTTTAGGGTCTACCCTAAGGCTCTTATTGCTGTTATGGTCTTTCTAGGGGCTAAGGTTTGGGCTTTCACCATGGGGGTCCATGAGCCTTAGGGCAGAAACACTAAACCCCTATATCATATATTAATTTAAACTCTAATGACCTTCGTGGGCCCAGGCCAAAAATTCGTGGACTTAGGCC
>CAJNJA010048874.1:351-23292 GCA_905231915.1 Symbiodinium necroappetens | reverse complement strand
TTTAGGGCTTTAGGGTTTAAGGTTAGGCTTTAAGGTTTAGGGCTTTAGGGTTTAAGGCTTAGTTGCGGGGTACACGATGCCATCCAAAGTGCTGAAACAACAAGCGTAGTTACAAGACAAGACAGGACAGGATAGACTGACAGGTAGCGCGGGTGGAGAAAGCTGTTCATGTTAACCCTCTGCTCTGGGGTGCACTACTGAGCCAAACATTGCAACTGTCAACCTATTGTGCACACGGTATGTCACAGTCCCGTAGCACTTGCACCTTTAACGTTGAAGCCTACACTGACACCTTGTACACTGTACACCTGGACATGCTGAACATCAGCACCCCTGAATCCTAAACCTCGAAATGTTGAACTCCCAAAGCCTTAGCCTCACACCCCCTAAACTCGAGCCCAGAAACCCACTTCTCTCTACCTGGTTAGGGATGTGGAGCAGGCCTTCGCTTGCTGGTGCCTGCAAAGGATGCCTCTCGCCGTCGCGTGGGCGATCCTGAGGGCAGGCGGCATGTCTAGCCTAGCACAGTATGGCACAGTATAGTGTAGTATCATAGCGTATAGTATAGTACCACACGGTATGGTACGGTATAGTATAGTATCACATCGTATAGCATAGTACCGCACAGTACAACACAAGAAGTAATTATAGAGTGTTCGAGCTTCGACTCTGGCAGTGTGGCCCCGGACAACCTAAGAGTCTCAGGTTACCCCCTCAGCCTCCCATGCCAAGCGCCCAACACTGCCCGAAAAAAAAGTTCAGGGTGAAGGAGTGGAGCATGAGATCTGCGGTCTTCATGGTGACGGACATGTCTACGTAGCTAGGACGTAAGTATGGGGCTTAAGGCTTTGTGGTTTCGCCAATCGACTTCTGGGCTTTCCCTTCTCGAAGTATCCTAAACTCCGATGCTCTGACACACAGTGGACAGGTAGTCGGGCCTGGTTCGGAGAAGCGCATGAATCTAAATGCTCGGAGCAACAAAGTTAAGGGAAGTTCCAGTGCATGACGGAGGAAACTCCCGTTCTAACTGATCAGTCTCTCGATGCCCTGTGACTTCAACGGTCAAGGTGGGGTGTAGGCATTGCCGGTGCTACTATAATATACTATAATATACCATAATATACTATAATATACTATAATATACTATGAGAGCTGGAGGGAATTGACTGCAGGACGTCAGGCCTTCAGTTCCAGGTTTCTTAAGGCGGGGTCGAGTCTCCGATCGGTGCTCCATGGGATCGACAGGGTGTAAGGCTTTGGGGTGGCGGCTTGCCGGCAGTGCGTCGGCAATCACTTACCAGGATTGCATCCACCAATCGATTTCAGACTGCACGTTTCTGAGATCGATGAGGATTGGCTTCGGGAGCCCTTGCTTGTACCCTGCAGCGGCGACGTTTGAAAAGAAGCGTTGGCGCCTCCTGTGCTGCGACTCATGGTTCTGGGAGATATGGTAACCAACCAGTGAAGAAGTCAAACAGATACCAAAGAGCCCTATTAGGGGCAAGCGAACATAGCAAACAAGGTAGATTACATATATGGTAAGGTTATAGATATTAGTTGGATATTGTATAATGGTCCCAGGCCGCCCCGAACAGGTCCCCAAGAGCTGCCCCTCGGAGCCAGTCCTTCATCTTCATCAGGCGCATCCTCAAGCAATTACCCAGTGCAGCCAAGGTTGGGACTTTCGCTTATTGGATTGGCTGTCCACGAATACCATGCCACGGTTGACCCACTTGCATTGTTTATCCGACAGGTATAGCAAATCCCCAAAACCAACCGTGATTTCATCAATGGCAAAAGCTGTCTAAGTCCGGGTCCTTGTTTCCCTGGGAACCCCTCACTTGGTCTCAGCGATAAACTGCCACATACACTTCGCCGCATACGTCCGGCCAAGGATCGGCGTGATGGAGAGAAGCTGCTTCGGTTCCTTCGCCTTCAACTGAAGATGAAGCGTATCACCTGGGCCAGGTCACATTTTAACTCCTGTGGTGCATGCTCCAATTCTAGAAATCACCTCGCCCTGAAAAAACGACACAGCAGAGGATGATCTTTGCTCTCCCGGCACCGGCCGCGCTTTGAGTTTTGGTCTTGACAGCCCAAGCACGCGTACAACCCTATGCTGTGATGGTCGCTCCGGCAAAGTCGCCCACAGCTCGAGCACAACGGCTCCCAAAACCCAGCCTTGATCTTCACAGAAACCCAATCTCCCGAACTCGTCCAGTCTGAGCCCTTTTGCAGTAGGACCGGGGCCCCTGCCCATAAAGCAAAGGCCCAGTGCATTCTTCGAAGTACTGGCCAGTACACACCTCCGACTGCCAGGAGGGCTCCCAGGGGGTGGTCTCTGCATTTTGATTACATGCCTTTCATGCTACAAATGGAAATGGCTATGACTGTTGTAGATTCTACGACGACGACTGCTGCTACGACGACGTCGACAATGCAGTACTCTTACTATCTGTGGTGCTACTAGTGCTTGTACGTCATCGTTTGGCAGCTTGCAAAGGTACATCAGTATGATGATGCGGGACTTAACGAAGCTGTAGCTAATCTGGAAGCATTTTTAACTCTCAGGTAGGAGCCCTAGAAGCATGCAGTGCTCAAGCAATGCCACCCATCGCACAAAGCCATGCCAGGACATCAGGTAATCGTCATAAAAAATTCTTGTCACGAGTTCAGCTCTGATTTCTGTCCAACCGTCAGGAGCTGAACACTGAACAAGACAATAACAAAACCACACGTGCTCAAACCAGCTGCTCAAGAACACATGCAAACTGCCGAAAGCAAGGGCGGCAAGGAAGGGTCAATAAGTTACGACCGTCGGTTCAAAGTGCCTGAATATCAAACCGAGGTGCGAGTGCGTGGCAAAAGAGATGACGTGGCCTCCTTCGGAACGTTGCTACTCACTGCTACTCAGACTCTGAGACATTATGGACGAACCGCAAATGTAGACTCTGAGGCCATCGGTGTAGTAGCAGCTTTCTCAGTTCACTGTCTGCTGGCACCACCCGGGGTTCCTACCCAACGAACGGGATTGAGCAATGTCCATGGCAAATAGCAATTGAAACCACAAGCCCTGTACAGTGGTTGCCAGACATGTTCTCAGGTGGGGATCTTCTCCGACTACATTGGAAGGCCTCTGGTGCGGTACAGTATCCTGCGGAACCTTTCAATGGATGCTCTGCTCAGCAGCGCCTGCAGCACTCTTTTTTCTTAAGTCTTAGCCATCGGAAGCGTAACGCAGTGTCAGAGGGCTGTTCCGTGTTCAAGCTCTCTGTCGGTGTGCTTCGCCATTTATGTGGTTGGAATGTAGGAAGCATGGTTTGGGGCTTTGGGTTGAGGGTCCTATGTCTCAATGTGATACCAACCCAAGAGACAGCCGAGCTTTGCAAGAGGAGGCTTGCCATCCGCGGCAAAACGGAATACAGGCCGTGCCTCTCGCAAGGTCTTGGAGCCCTGAAACAGTGGCAGTATAGACACGACTGCCAAAAAGCTTTGGTCTTGGCTGCCGTGCATCCACCTACAACTTCGTGCATCGCAGCACGAAGCCGGGATTTTGCACAACCCGAAACGAAACCTTTCATGTCTTCTGACCCATGCCCTCAGTACGACACGGCGAACTGCTGGCCAGGTCCAATGCCCAGTGGTACTGATACCTGCACACCAGACACGTCAAGCTCGGTATTCAAGGGGCTTAAACTCTGGATCAGGCACAAGGGGGCGAGTGGGGGCTCACGACAGTGACGCCTTCTCGGTCGATGAAGCTAATGATGATGACGCTATGGGACACAGAAAAAACGACGGAGATGCCATGACAAAGGCAAGGGCTGAAGGTGTGCTGACAAAGGCCCTGGTACTGTAGCGATGATGGCGATGATAACAAATCTAGCGGCAACAGTCGCTAAACGAATGAAGCGATCAGCGAAGTTATCATTGTGACCACTCCAAGTCTTGCAAGCAGCTATGGCACAAGTCGTCGCCACTTGCCTGAACATCGAAGCCATCGGGGCTGGTCACCTTGAGGGTGTCCCCCGGACTCACCTGAGCTGTAAGGCTGTAAGGACATCTTGTGCAGCAGTGCGTCTGACAGTAAACCGACGAGTCTTGATGCAAACTGGCCCTAAGCGGTACGAGTACGACCCTAGAGACCCTTAACCAATTCTCAAGCCCGCCCACAAGTGTAAGCATGAGGCGTTCGGTGGGCACTGCACCATAAATTGCCGGGCGTTGTTTGCCTGCACTTGCAAAGAAAGGTTAGGGGCATAACGTAGACATGCACACAATTGACCGTGCTGACAATCACAGCACCATGAGGGAGCGACTTGGAAGCATTTATGGCATTGACCCCAAGAGAAAGATGACGCCGCGGTGGCCCGGGAGCCACACTCACTGAACAAACGAGGGCAAGAGGTACTAGTCTGAGGGATTAACGTCTGTTGCTAGCTTCACCAGCATGGTGGCTATGATGGCTCTCGCCGGGTGAAGGTTGAAGCCCGTTGGAAGGGATTCAAGACACTTTGACACTTTGCCTTCAGCTCTGCCGTAACGCCTCTCCAGACATGACACCTCTGAGGAGTATATCCCAAGGTTCCGACACCTCAACAGTAACCTTCCGGCGCCTGGTTTAACCTGCTTAACCTACCCGGCCCGGTCCAGAGCCGGAACAAGTGCTTGAGTTTATGCTGCCAGGCGTCCACCTAGCCTTGCAAAAATGTACACATGCGGCTTTTAGTTGGGCTAGTATGCTTCCTCCATCTGTGCTCCACGCCGGTCTATCGCGACGAAACCTACAGTCGGACCCTTAAAGTCGTAAAACCGAAACCCCAAACCCTAAACCCCTCTATGACCCTAAACTCTAAACTTTAAACCCTAGAACCTAGACCCTAACCACTGAACCCGCTCAGCTCTTTGTCTTTTTCTTCCTCTTCTCTCAGCACGCGTTGGACGCTGCGAATCCGCGTCACGAGTCCATGGCAGGCCTGGAGCACACTGATTTAGGGTTTAGTGTTTAGGATTGAGGTTTATAGGGTTTAGGGTCTCTGTAATGGGTTCCTTTAAATTGAAAGGGTTCTGAAACAGTTCTATATAAGGGCTGTTGCTTACTGGGGGTTAGGCGTCTTGTATTCGGGCCTCGTTTGGGATTTAGGGGTAGTCTTGTAAAGTCTAGGCCTTGATGCAGTTTTCAACATGTACGGCTTTGGGTTTAGGCCTTGAGGTTTTCCTAGGCTCTTTTTGGTAACACCTTTGTACTCCAACCCATTCTTAGAATGCCCCGTTTCGGGTAAGGCTGCTCTCAGCTTATCCCAACGACTCCCAAGCCCTACACCGATGGCTGCACACCCTCCGCGCTTGGAAACCCAACGATCTGACCCATCACGCCCTGCATTCCCCAACTCCTCCACATGCTTCGGTTCTATCGGTGGAGACCCAGCGAGTTGACTCTTCTGCGCTTCAGGGCAGTACTTAAGGCTTATCGGCTTTGGATTTTGGGGTCTATAGTCACGATAGTCTATGGCTAAGGGCGCCAGGACTCGGAAGACAAAGTGTAGGTGTAGCCGTTGCAGCCTAACGAGCTTCTTCCACTCTAACGAAGCTGTACGGACATGTCTTCAAGTTACAAGCATTTACTCGGAGGGTGGAGGGACTTATGGTGGTGGGAGGTAGGGCCATGAAGTCTAAGTAGGACAGGTTCCAGCTCGACTGGCTCTATAGATAAATCTAGACAGCTAGTTAGACAGATAGAAAGATGGATAGGTCGGGACCTCGGGTGTAGAGCTTTCCGGTTGAGACGCTCTATAGATGTGCCAAATACTTTTTGCACATCAATGTTTCGGGACTTGGAGGCCTGATCACGAGTTCAACGGTTTAGGGCTTTTTCTTTCGGTTTGCTGGGCTCACAGGAAACTTTGTCGCAGCTTGTGGGACAAGAAGCAAAGTGCGGCAACTCGCCAAACTCATTGCCCATGATGTAGGTGCGGTAATACCTTCCCACCCGTCGGGATCAGTGTTCTGGAGGATACTTCACTCTACCCAAAAATTAAACAAGGGCTTTGTAGGGTACTGGGGAAAGGATAAGGGAAGTAATACAGGGCCTGCTAGGAGCTGTCAGACCTCTTTATTGGTCCCCCCAAACTCTTGAGAACCAGGCATAAAATCTCACTTTCACATTGCCCAAACCCCAAACCTTCCTGCCCAAATGCTGATAGGTGCTGTCTTACCACTCTGCCCGTCTTGTTGACATGCACCGTAGAAGCACAGTAACGAAAGCTCAAGAACCAAAACTGTTTCGGCTACGCGTCGAAACACAAAGTTTGAAATTGAATGAATGACCTCGCAAAGTGCACAAAATGATGTAGGGTTTTCAGTGTTCCTTAGTCTTAAAGTTTACTCTTGAAATGACCCGCCAAACCCTTGGCCCCAAGTAATTGTAACGAACCGTATACCAAAAATATCCGAAACATCAAGGCTTAAGGCGAGAAGCAGTAGTCCGAGCCCAAACTCCCGCTGAAGACTGCCCAACTTTAAGTATATGTACACCGCAATTTATAATCTTCTATGTCTGCTATACTTAATTAAAGCTATACGAAGCTACACTATACTATACTCTACTCTACCCCACCTATACCTATACCTCTACCTATACCTCTAGCTGTACCTGTACCTATACCATATTATAAACATACTGAACTACTATCTGCAGAGCCAAAAGTTTGGGGTTTAGAGTTTAGGCACCTCCCACTAGCTGAACCCAAAAACATGAATGTCCCCACTATGGCACTCGCCGGGAAATCAAAGTTCGGGGTTTAACGGGGTTTTGATGGGTTTCGGGCCGAGAATTTGAAAGCTTTGCTCCGTCGCCTTGCAGGGACAACGTAGAGAACACACCCGAAGCTCCAAATCAAGGGACTCGCTCTAGTCTGGCTTTCAAAATCAGATTTGGCAAGTTCCGGGTTTGGGGTTCTGGATGAAGATTTTGGGGTCTCACCTGTGGGGCTTCAGAGCTAGGTAGGATTTCCACTCGGTCACTTCGCGAGATCTTCCTCGTTGCCACGCTGGCAAAGTGCGCGGTGAGCCAAGTGAGCCTTGCGCTTGAGATATGTTTAGGACAGTCTTGGAGGTTCTTGTACGTACTATAGTAGTACCATAGAGGTACCAAGGAAGCTTAAAGAATTGTGGTAGTAATTTCTGAAGCTTATATGCTTAGCGTTGTAGGGTTTAGGAGGATCTAGGGTCCAGGCTCGAGGGGCTTTAAGGTGGCTTTGATTATGACCAAGCGGATCAGGGCTTGGGGCTTTAGGGTTTAGAGTTGTTTAGAGCTTTTAGGGCTTAGGGTTTAGGGTAAAACTGAAGGACCGCACCAAAGCATCGGAATCAAAAAGACGTGACGGAATGCCGCTTCAACTTCCCAATTTCACGAGAACGATGCTATCAACAACTGAAACTGTCAGCTGACAAAAGTGGTGAATCGCACCGGTGCGACACTGCCGTGCCTTTGTCGGGGTGTTTTGAGAGGGAATTCCTTCCCCGACCACAATCCAATGCTCATCTGGGTCTTCAAACCGCTTGAAGTCGCTAACACTGTCCGGCCCCTCTCCCACTCCAATCGGGGACTTGGAATGTTCCGAAGTTGAGTTGGCCATCTAGCTAGGTCAGGTCCAGTGCTGTGAATATTTTGGGGTGCGACCCACTGTGCCCCCTCAACAATCGTTGTCCTACCACGAGTCATGCTCCCACCGCAGTGTTGTGCATGTTCTCGGGCGCAGTGAATAGAAGGTGTGATGAGCAACTTGGACTCTTGGGGTAGCCCTGGAAGCTTCATGCGTATCCTGGGTTGGACTGCTAGCTGCTCTTTCAGTGTCCATGGAGTCTACGATGACACGTTGGGGCGACTGAGGGGGGGAGGAGTTTCTTTCGAAGGCGCTACAAACCCACCATAAGGGTGGTTGCCAGTCAAATAAATTATGCTCCCTTTTTGGATACCCGAAGTATTAGGTGCCGTGTTAAATTAAGGACACCAAAAAAGGGACCATAATTTGGACAACCGCCCATAAACAACCGCGAACTCGAAATCAAAGGCTGCAGAGTCTGCGGAAACCAGAGCTCTTGGGGCAGCCAGCGAGCGCGCATGGACTTGATGCCCTTGCGCTCGATAGAGAAGCCGCCATCCTGCAAGACTTCGGAACCTCCCAAGTCTAAACCCAAGTACGGGGAACTCAACCGTTGGAACAGGTTCTGGGATCTCGGGGCTACAAAGGGAGAGTAGTACTAATCATTTGGACCTCTTTATCAATGAAACTGCACAATCAAGGGCACTCATTTTTGGAAGGTCAAGGCTCGTTATCAAGTGCGTCAGCCGAGATTATGGCACAACTGCCCACAGATATTTAGTAAGTGTAGATGCTAGGCCGACGCTAGAGAGATTACTATCTCTGGCTGCAAGATCCTGCGCCGTGGCCCATCCTCTTTAACTTCGTTCATCAAACATCTTATGTCGTCAGCCTGCGTTCCCATGTTCGGACAACCTCCAATCACCAGAGTCAGCTTCGGATTGAGTCAGGCCCTTGATCTTGGAACATAGAGACATAGACCTGGAACCATGAGGTAAACATCCAAGGCCACAAACGCATGCATCGCTTAAAGTCCTTAGTCCATCCTGAAGTCCCCAAAACCCCAAACTCACCCAATTAAACCTAAGCCCTTGGCCCCCAGCGATTTAGCTTTTCAGCCTCGGTTCCATGTCCGCTCGCAAGGATCTCGTACTTCCTTCGCCATGACTTGTAGCCTTACACTGCTTGCAAAGCAAGACATACTACTATTACGATTGCTACCGCTGCTGCTACTGCTGCTGCTCCTGCTGCTCCTACTCCTCCCAGCCCTATAGTAGTACTACGACCAGCACCACCACAACCACCACCACCACCACCACCACCACCACCACCACCCCCACCACCACCACCACCACCACCAGCACCATTCCAAGTCCTCTTCACATTCCGCTTCAAGGGTGGGGTGAGGAAACATCTTTCTTTCACGCAGACTCTTTGGGTTCAGGGATCGGGTCAGCCACGTGGCCACAGTTCGCGTAGTGCAGGATCACCGGAGCACCATAACCCGTGCATCGTTGGCTGCGCAGCCTACCACGCTTCAAGGCTGCTGTGTGAAGCTGCAGCTCAAACCGTAAGTAAACCCGCGCAAACCCTGTATGCTTCAGAAGAGCCCCGAAGCCAACTTGAGGGCTAAGGGCAACAAGCTCGACGAAGCGTCAACTTCGAGAAAACCTGATTCAGAAGTCAAAGTTGGACCCTAGGCTCGGAGATTCGAACTCTTTTCCGGCCGGAAAAAAAAGCTTGACGTGGCGCACGGTTGCAACTCTGCAAGACACCAAATCCTCAACCCCTAAATTACCCTGGACCTGACGAAACCGCTTATCCTGAACAGTGAGGCTTCGGCCCCACAGGACATGAAGACAAGTCAAACAGACAGATCAAGTGCATGGATGCTTCGCAACTTATCTACGAAGGATGGGAGCAGCGGGAGGAACTTCGGGAAACAAGACCCCTGAGCGACAAACTCACTGCCTCTCGTTGCTATCTGATCCGAATCGATGCACGCCCACCGGCAGAGGCGGTGGAGATCTCAAGCGGCATGCAGCCTGAGAACGTGTGTCCCGTACACCCCACAACTTTCGGAAGCTCCCATGCTGAGGCCTTTCTGCGAAGCTGGCAGATCAGGTTTACATCGAGCTTCTTGAGCTTCGTGGTAGTGGCTCCACCGTGCCGGGACTCTACCGGGAGCATTCAGATCTGCTGAGGCAAGGCCCGCCTTCCCATTACCATAGGCCACGAAGTAGCAGGGCAAGTCCTCGAACCTTTCCGCGTCAGACGCATGGGAGGATTCGTGGCTTCTGACACTTGTTCTCTGCGCACGAGGACGATGCAGTACAGCCTGCGCTTCAGTCCTGTCTGCGCTCAAAGCTGGGCTGGGCCGCTGCGGGGGAACAGCTGACAGCTGTAGCCCTGCCAACAACATGTGGCTAGCTGGAGGATATGCCGTCTAATTCGTCTTGCAAGGTCTCCCCTAATCCCTAATATCTAAATCCTAAAACTTCTTCACATCAAGCCGGGGTCCACTGGCTTCAATCAACCACAAGCCCTAAACCTCCTAAACCCTACGTGAAGTAACCCTGAACCCTCACACTCAAAACCCTCAAATTCTAAAGTAGCTCAGCCCTTGTAGCTTGGAGGTCTTATTCTGCCGAGAAGCTCGGCCTTCCTTGCTCCCCGACTCGGCTCCTCTCAAGGAAATTGAACAAAAAAACACATGATGACGATATTTACAGCAACAACAGTAATAGTAACAAAACACAAATGACCCTACACAAAAAAACTACTATTGAAAACGATGTGCTAATAGTAAAAACAATAATACTGATAATACTCATGCCCATACAGATACTCATACTCGTACGCATACTAATGCTAGTACCAGTACTCGTACACATACTAAGTTACTAATATTGCTACTAACACTAATGCCATGACTAATGCTAGTTCTGGTGCGAATACTAATCCTAATTCTCGTACGAATACTAATACCAATACTCATACTAATTATATACTAATATTGGAAAGACGGTTGATAAGACACCAAGGTGACTTATGAACTGAATAAAAGGCAAATAAAAGGCAAGTAAAAGGTATATAAAAGCTGAACCCTAGGATGAGGTAAAGGTAAATAAAGGCTAAATAAAAGCTAATGCAGGGAATTTTCCTTTTCAGTCGCCTTTTCTCCAGCTTTGCAGCCCCTCTTGAGTTGGCTTTTTTCCAGCTTTTTCTTCACCTTTTTGTTTTTTTTTGTTGGGGTGGGGGGGGGGGCGGGGGGTGGGGTGAGGGGAAAACTAGCTTTTCCCTAGGGAAAAGCTAAAAACAAGCTAAACAAAAGCTAAACAGCATTATTCATATCATTTATCTAGCTTTTTGCCAGCTTGTTTTAGGTTTTTTGGCTTTTTTATAGCTTTGCATTTAGCTCTTTCTTTTAGCTTTTGCCTAGCTTTATTTTGCCTTTTATTCTCCTTTTTTTCAAAACAAGGATCCCAGGACCTCTAAGGGAACCTACGTTCCAATACTAATACTAACGCCAATACGCCAATACTGACACCCACACTAACCCACACTATATACGAATAAAGATACCACTACGAATGCAAATAGGAAACTAATACTATTGCTACTAGCACACAAATACTCCGAATAATGCTCATACTAATGCTCACGCTTGTACTCATACTAAGACTCCTACTATTATAAAGCTTTTGTTAATACGAATACTATTCGTGCTAATGCTCATAATAAGACTAAATGATACTAGTAACATTGAACACTAGTAGTGTCAATTGAAAGCCCTTATCAAATATCTGAATATACTAAGAACACTAAGAATTCATTCTTTCTCGCGCAGCACTCCGTGGGCCCGGCAAGGTCGAGACTTACTTTGCCCGCTGTATCGAAACTCGATCTCTCACGTGCACGAGGCTGTTGACAGGGTACTTGCCACATGTCTCCTTATCCTGCGATGTTTGAGGCAGCTGTGAGGCAGGGTTTATTGGAGGCAAAACCGAGGAGCGACGAATGAATGAATCATGGTTTAAGCAGTAGTTCACACCTAGATACAGGCCCTGGAATGCTTGTATTTCACGCTTCCGCATTCTTTCGGAGCTTCCCAAACATGATCCCCAAATTGCTCCTAAACCCCACACCCGACTCCCTTGTATTCCCTAATCTCCGAACACATCTCCTCGTCGGAGTCGAAAGGCTCTTCATCTCCCTCCTCCACCGGGGGCAGCACGATGCGGAGCTCTTGAACGGCCTTTCGCCTGGCGATCCTCAATGTGCAAGATCAAGCATTTATGTCCACGATGTAGCATTTCTCAAGTTTCGGGCATAAGGCTTTCTTCCTTGCCACAAAGAGCCTGAGGGAGTTTTAGCTGTGGTTCCTAGCCGTTTCTTGTGCCATTGGTATTGCTGTAGGAGTTGCCGTTTGCAAACACCACTTAAGACTTCTGTTGCTGCCTCCCGGATCCTGTTTGTGTGAAGCAATGGACTTGGGTACGGCTTGCACGTGTATGAACCGAAAGAGCATGGCATCCTCCCTCTCTGATGCAAAGTCTGCAGCCTTCTCACCACTCCTCCCCTAGCTATGGCAACTGCTACTACCTGCAAACCCTAAACCCTAAACCCTACACCCTAAACCGTGGCGACGAGGTCCCAAGTTCTACCTTCCATAAGCACCCAGTCCGAAATCCTCAACCCTGAAGCAGCCACTTCAATCCTGAGCCCGCTTGCAACTGGCCTGCAACGACTCCGCCAGGTTCAGGCAGGGAAATCCGAGCCCCAAACCCAACATCCTATACTGGGTTCTTGTTAAGGGATTTTGTTTAAGATACCATGATAGGGATCTATAGCAAAAACTAATATGGTTTCCTTTTTACGGTAACTTAAACTAAAATCTCTTAACAAGAACTCAGTATATAAACCCTGAAGTTTCTTTCTCGGTACTTCGACCCCTGACAGACTGGTAATGTCAGCTTTGCGGCCGCACCGGCAGCAGCGCGCTGTCGAAGCTTCGGTTCGTTCCTTACACCGAGACGTTTGAGCGTAGAGTCTCGGAAACCGGGGGTTTAGGGTTGAGGGCTTCGGAATAGAAGGGACACTTGTCATATGAGCCCCAGATTTTGGGCTCCTGAAGACCACTGTCTAGATACGCTAGCCTGAGATTCTTTCGGCTAGGTTGGTCCCTGGCGGCATGCTGCATCACTTCACCTATCATGATTTTGGACCCCGCACCAAGTTTCGAATGTCCTCTGGGTCCGTTCCTTTGGCGATCTGGCGCTGCCTCCACCTCCTGAGCAAGCAAGACCAATGTATGCCTGGGGCTCAGCACATTGCAGAGAGGGGTTGAAACTTATGCCGCCCTGGCCACACTTGTTCGTTTGTTTAGAACGATTTTCGAACGAGACTTGATGCTTCACTGCCTTTCGGTTGCCAGGCTGCTACTCGGACCTAGAGGTCTGATGCCAAGAGGTCCAAGATATGCCGCGAAAGCTGGACCCACAAAGCCCTCAACCCGTGAACCCGATCCAGGCAGGTGATAGGCAACACACTTGCCGCGACAGCTCGCTGGCCAGAAGGTCTGCTGATTGAAGAAGCACTTCACTTATCTTGATGTGTCGCATGTTGCTGCGTAAAGGCCAGATCGCTCGGGAAGTTTGCGGCTAAACCCGATTTTTGAACCCAGGCTCTGCCGATCAGTTGGGAAGCAGTATAAACCCTAGGCCCTGAACCCTTAAACCCGAAACCCACACCCTGAATCATGCAAGCCCAGTAGCTCCAGCTTCTCGAGATACTTCTTGCTGCTTGAGGCATCCGTGGTGTCCCGAAGAAGATTTTGGTGCAGTTTGAAAAGGCTCACATCCTTGAACCAGTCGTCCTTGCAGTTCTCAGCTTGGGAATGACAAGATGGGCTCGCAGCTTACGAGGATGGATTCCACTGTGCACAATCTCTGGAGGTCCCGGCAGCTGTGTAAACATACCTGGACCCAAACCACAAACCACATTTTGCAATGGCAAACAGCCGAGCGACGATGTCGAAAGACTCGGGAACTGCCTCCAAGTTGTTGAACACCACCTTGATGGCAAAAACATCGCAGCAGAAATGGTAAGAGCATGCATGAAGCCTTCTAATGGCAGCAGCAGCAGCAGCAGCAGCAGGAATAGTCATCACAGCAGTGAGCGGAATGAGGGCTTAAGAAAAAACAACAAGCCACGTTCAAAGACCATGCATCAGAGGTGCCTGGTCCACGTCAGCCGGCAACCTGCAATTTACAACACAGGATCGCAGAGCATTGCACGCACCCCTCTCCCCCTCCCTCCCTGCTCCCGCTTTCCCCCCTCATGCCCAAATGCGACCCTGGAATTAAACAAAAAATGGAAGAATCGACTCCCAGTGACGCGTGCAGGCTAGTGGCTCGGCAAAGAAGCCTCTTGCATCTACCTGTGCAGCTCTTACAGGCTTGTGGCGAGAAGTACCTAGAGCTAGCTTACCGTTCTTAGAGCGGATACCTGATGCCAGTGGAGCTCGTTCCACAGCAGGCAACACGATCATGATCACCGCATCAGCATCATCCACCATTATTTGCCGGCAGCAGCGGTGGCGGCAGCTGAGCAGCAGCAGCAGCAGCAACAACATCAGCATCAGTGTTTGCATGATGACCACAAGAACAGCATTAGGCTTGCCAGCAGCAGCCAGGACACGTGCTTTGGCAGGTACAGCGCTTCGTCCGAGTCAATGTGGAGCAGCCAATCCTGGGCTTTGTGCAGAGGATTTGCAACCCTATGCCCTATGTGCACAGGCAAAGCTCGTCAAGGCCCACAGGCGCCAGTGACGTCTCAAAAGATCCTAGCGTCGTAGCCCCGTCTCTGCGCTTCACGGGCGGCCGCATCGACCGCCAAGCACTGTCGACTTTGGACATCATGGACGGACTCGAAGAGCCTTAACCAGGAGGGAGAGAGAGAGAGAGAGAGAGATGCAAACTACACTACACTATACTATGCTATGCTATACTATGCTATACTATGACAGAGCTATGCTATGCTAATGCTATACTTTACCATACTTCGCCATACTGCACCACACGGTACTGTGCCGTACTGCAATATGCTGTACTATACTATACTGTGCCGTAGTTACTGTACTGGCTGACATAGTCTATCATAATAGGATCCATGAGCAATCTTTGTTGTCTCACATTCCCATATGCAACCAGGCTCGAAGTATCGCATAGAGGAGTGTAGTACAGTATTGTGGTACCTAATGTACCTAGAAGGCAATGCAGCAAAGTATTCCCGCCTCGCTCCATCCCCAAGCTCCTCACACCATAATGTCTGAGAATTCTTAGCGCATGTTCCAGACTCTCCTCCTCGGGTTCGAAATCTCAGACCTGCACAATTTTAGGTTTGGGGTTTAGGGCTTTCAGGGTTTAAAACCTAAGCCCTAAACCCCTATAAACCCTAAACCCTAAAATAGTGGTGCATCTTGGGCACTGCATCGTCTCTTCGCAAAAAGCCTTGGAAGGCTCCGTGGGGCTAGCTTGCAGCATCCCAAAAATCACCATTCGGTCGAACACTTCCTTTGGTTTTCCTTTGCAGCAGAACACCCCCTCCACTTATTTTGAAGCCTCCGATGTAGCAGTTGGAAAAAGTGACCAGCACTCAAGGGGCAGCTTCGCGACGAAGTAATCTCCGAATAGCACTTCGAGTCCTAGAGTTTGTTTTTTTTTTTAGGGTTTGGGGCTTTTGAAGGGCTCTCAATGTTCCCCATCTGCAGGGAACTAGGATGAACCCCGATTGAAGTTTTCTGCTGACTGCAGCACCGAGTGCTTGAAGATTCAGGGCCTTGGATGAAACGGTTAAAAACCTGAAACACACAGGGGCGGGCCTTTGCTTTCAACCCCCGATCCTGCCACCTGTCCGGAAGCAAAACCTAAGACCTAAGACCTAAGGCCCAACTATAGCAGGTCTGACCCTACCAAACACTGCCCATGAAACCGAAGTCCTATCTGAATGGGGAGTTCTTGAGGTTTGTGTCGTACTTTAAGTAAAGATACTCACGGGCCCGACTATCTCTGAATTTCCAATAGATTTTTACGCCAAGCCCAAGGAACCCCTCATGTCATGTCAACAACATGCCGAAGTCCCTAAAGCCAAAAACCCTAACCCTAAAACCCTAAACCCTACACCTACAAAGCCCTCAACCCTAAAGTCCCTAAAGCCAAAAACCCCTCATGGCTAAAACCCTAAACCCTACACCTACAAAGCCCTCAACCCTAAAGTCCCTAAAGCCAAAAACCCTCATGTCCTAAACCCTAAACCCTCAACCCTAAAGCCAAGAACCCTCCTGTCGAATCTGGAGGCCAGGCCGCACTCTCGCGCCGGCGCAGAGCGAAGCGAGAACTGCTCAGCTCTGATCGCCACCAATCCTTTCGGGATTAGGGTTTAGGGTTTATAGGGGTTTTTCCCTCTCGCATGACTGAGGAACTATGCCCGTTTATAGAGGATTAGGGTTTAGGGTTTTAGGGTTTAGGGTTTAGGATTTAGGGTTTAGGGATTAGGGTTTTTTTCCCTCCCACTTGGCAAGGACGAGATCGCATTGCAGGGCTTAGGGTTTAGGGTTTAGGGATTAGTTCAGGGTTTCCTGTCCGGCAGTTAAACCCTAAACCCTCAATACGTCTTCTCTGGCAGTTGGTCTTGAGAGTCGCGCAACTCGCACGAGGTAGGGTTTTGGGGCTGCGCGGGTCTAGGGTTTCAGCGTGTAGGGCTTGGAGGGCTCTAGGGCTGCAGGATTTCGGGATAAGCTTTTACGTGGCTGGGGCAGTAAACTAGTGGCTGAACACCTTCGGTTGGTGGATGGAGGTCTCGATGCGTCTTGTCGAGGCTTCCCGGATTGAACCGCGCATTCAGATTGACAGCTATGAAAGCATACTTCCAGGTACTTCCAGGCCATGCTTTTGTTGCAGAACTGCTGTAGAGTTGAGGGCTTAGGGCCAGACCTACAAGCAGAAGTTTGAAGGGCTCTTGGGAATTAGGACATTACCGGTGTTCGTTTTCGTGTCTCCAATCATTAATCTAAATCTGTATCTATATCAATGTATAAAAATATCTCTATGCCTATCTCTCTCTGTACATATATATATATATGTATAATATATATATATACATATACATAGGTATAGGGTCAATGGCCGAGAAGGCGGAAATGCTAGCCGCAGGCTCCACATTCAGCAGAATAAGTTCCTAGCTCCATCGCGTCCTCCGTGCACAGGTGGACGACAATGCCACCTCCAAAATGTCAGCTACAAGCATGGCCATTGTAACGACAGTTTGTACACATTAACAGTCTGATACTCTTGTTCCTCATTTGGATTACTATGACTATTGTTACTATGATGATGAGCATTCATTGAACGTCACATCATAAAACAAGCAAGCACAGTCGGCATGACATACGCACATGCATACAGACATACAAGCAGACACACACACACACATACAGACAGAAAGACAGACACAGGCAGACAGGCAAACAAACAGATAGACAGACACATGCTCACGCACGCATAAACCCCACACATATGTACACAAACATACGGGCATACGTAATTACATACCTACCTACATACCTACGTGCCTACCTACTTGCTACTTGCGTACCTACTTACCTAATTACCTGCCCAGCAGACCTACCAGACTAGCTACCGAGCTACCTAGCTACCTGCCTCCTGCCTACCTGCCACCTGCCTACCTGCCGACCTACCTACCTACCTACCTACCCACCTACCCAAGTACCCACCTACGACCTACCCACCTACCGACCTACCGACCTACCAATCCACCGACCTACCGACCTGCCTACCTACCTACCTACCTACCTACCTACCTACCCACCGACCTCTTACTTGCCTACTGACCTACATACCGACATACATACGTACAGATACATTACATTGCACTACATTACATTACATTATATTTAATACATTACACTACACTACACTACAGTACATTTCATTACGTTACACTATGTCATCACGCTACAGTACATACGTACATGCATACATACAAACATGCAATATCGACATCCATCCGTATATCCTATCCATGAATGCATGCAGGCATGCATGCTTGGATATTTCAACACATTCACCTACAAACATACATGCACTGACCTACAAGCCCCTGCATGCCTCGGGCTGCCGCTAAAGCTTGGGCCGTGGCCACCACCTCCCGCCTCAGGTCTGTTAGGATTTGGGCTGAAGGGCACGCGTGTGAAGTGCATTTCGTCGGGGGTTCAGGGCTTCATGCCTTGGCGATGTTACAATATTGTCTGAGCAGCTCTCAATCTCGTGGACGGCCCGTCGTGCTAACGTAGACGCGGTAATGGCATGGGTCAGGGCTGATCGGGACCATGAAAGCTAGGACAACGAGGGTGTGGATCATAAATCAATTCCGCCGGGAAGATGCGCAGGATGACGACGCTGATGCTGATGATGCTGGTGATTCGGGTGGCCATGGCGACAACTGTACAGCTAAATATGACCAAAGCGACGAGCGACATCGACTACGACCGTTTGTTGAACGAGGAGGATAGGGAGTAAAGAGGACAAGCAGCCGACGGGGCTGACGGTGGAGCATCAGGCAGAACGTACCCGAAGAAATCGCTGGGAGGTTTGGACGATGTCTATACTATGAACAAATGCACTCCTGATTTCAGGATGTATGTATGCATGTATGTATGTAAACCTATGTATCCATGTATCTACCCATACAATGCAAACAAGTAAATATCAACAAGTATAAGTATATACATAAGCTTTACAAGCACAAAGAAAGAGTATAAACATACATACGCATATACATATATTTATATATGTCTCTATTGTTTTGTTTACTAGTCATATACATGTAAAGGCTCCAAAGTCTCAGTGGCCACATCAAGATGTTTTGTTGAGCACGGGGTGTAGATTGGTGTCGGCCAACCATTGTTCAAGTGGCCACAATTGACAGCGGTATGAAGAATAAAAGGTGCCCTAGAATTCATCACCACGGAAACTTTGGTTGAATTCTAAGAAGAGCCCGCTACATGCTGCAGCGTCCGACACCTGGACTAGATATACACTAGACACAACAGAGACAATAATGCAGGGGAGCTAATAATAGAAATAACTACAATAAGACAAAAGCAAATTTTACTTAACATAACATCTGGTTTTGGCGTATTTTACCTTAGAGTTATAAGAAGGAGCTTCAAGGACAAGTATCGCCAAAAATACTCAGGCCAAGATGCTCCGTCGGCTCGTTCGGGGCATCGAAGAAGAGGAAGATCAGACCAAAGCCCTGGGCCATGTGGTAAAGCCTGGGAGCGACGGAGCTCTTGCGGTTTAGGGGTTTAGGGTTTAGGAGTTTAGGGGCTTAGGAGTTCAGGAGTTTAGGAGTTTAGGGGTTTAGGGGTTTAAGGGTTAAGGGCTAAGGGGTTAAGGGTTTAAGGGTTAAGGGTTTAGGGTTTAGGGGTTTAAGGGTTTAGGGGTCGAGGTTTCTGCCCTCTCCACTGCAGAGTTCAAAGCTCACGGCGAGGTTACATGGGATCCACTATGACAGAACTTGAACAGTTGACAGTGACATAAAAAGGCAGGCATGCCATTTGGCAGGCACTACGAACTCCACATATTCGAAGTACATCATGCAGTCTTTTGTACAACTCAACTTGTGCTCCGCAATCTTTGAAGAAAAAAAAGCCTCCCACCTAGCTAGGACGAGCCCGCATCCTTGGGGATTAGGGTTTAGGGTTGAGGATTCTGCAGGGGCTTACTGTCGTTTTCACGCCGACTCGACTTGACCTCCGAAAGCCCAGACTTTGCGAACCGGCCGTTGGAAGCAAGATGCTTTGTGAGAAGGCATGCTTTGGGCTTTTAGGACTTTTCCACTCTTTTATACTCTTTACAGAAAACTGTATAGAGTATCTTGTTGTGTGATCTTGCATTTATTACAATGTATTGCATTCCATTCTGCTCTACTCTATTCTGTTCTCCTCTACTCCACTCCAACATACATATACAGACATATACATACATATATATATATATTTATGTAATGGTTTACAATATGATACAATATTTATATCGTATTACATTTGTTCTTTTCTGTTCTATCCTAAATTCTGTTGTACTGCATTACAGTATATCATTTTCCATTCCATTCCATTCTATTGTACTCTAGTGAATTATATGGGGTTCGGGATCTCGTTCCTCCGAACGGCAGGAAGCTCTGGACGGCTGTGGCCGGTGAGCCGCGCAGAAGCCTCGGAGGGATACTACAGGGTTACTCTAAGGGCACTATATATAGGAGATAGGATTAGGGGGATTTTGGGGGATATAGACCTTCTCATTAAGGTCCGTTTTAAGAGAGCCATAAGTAGGGTTAAGAAGGGTCCCCTTTGAGGCTTCTCCCTAATACTGCCTAGGACTATCATGCTTACCATAAGGGCATTTTCAAGGTACTAAGTTACTATGAGGGTTGAATGGCGTCAAAACGTTCTCGGGGTTCAGAAGGTAGGGGCATACCTGCACAAGAGTGACTACACAAAATCAAGATTTGGAGCATGTGCCCCCAGCAGGAACCTCAATACGCTCTACGGCACAGAAGACTGACATCGATGCAAACTCTGGTCAGGCAGCACTGCAAGCGCCAACCGCGGGACTGCAGATCCACGGAGCAGCAGCGGTCGTGGGACCTTCACTGGGATGACAGCAACTGCCAGGTTGAGCTGAGGAGACTACGACGAGAATGCTCCTGACGGGAAGATAACCCAAGATAGCTACGTCGGACTGGCTTGCACAAGCTTTTCAGCTCTTTATGCCAGCGATTCGGAAACACTGTCCAGGCAGAACCCAAACCCAAACCCAGTCACCCAAAGATCTAGATTTGGATCCTTGCTTCCATGAAACCCAACATCCCTTTTGCTTTCCAGGTGATTGAGAGACTCAGCCCCGAACCAAAAACCGGTCGCAATTGGAGCGGCTCGGCTTGGAAAAGGAACGAACAGCACTCCTGAAACCGAGCGTCCTCGTAAAGTTCAGGACATCCACACCTTCGGCTGAAATCTCTGGTATACTGACACATCCTCTCTCTATAACATTTATTTTATGATTCTACAAACTGTTCTATGACAGGCATAGTTACTTATGCATATGCATATGCATACACACACACACATATATATATATGGGCACCCCCTCGGAATCCACACCTTTAGTCTGCGTATGTCTAGTATGCCGGTATAGCCCTGGTCTGCACACTTGTCTCGTATCTGTGTACCTGTACATGCATATACGAATGTACGTGGTGACATACTTCGTATCTGCGCATGCTGCAGAAGACAGACGTACATTCTGGAACGAGCGCGTGCAATCAACTAAACAAGAAGCCTCACCCTATTCCTCGAGAGAGTCCCCCCAAAAAAAGACCAAAGCCTTCAAGCCACGAAATGAGCATACATTGCTCGAGACCAAAAAAACAAAAAGCAAAGATTTCAGAACCTCTCCGAAATCTGACGTGAGCATATTCCACGAGACATCCCAACAAAAGCAAAAATACCAAACACCATAAGCGTATTCCTTGTGACAATGCAAAAAACGAAAGTACCGACGCTTTCGGAACCTCTCCGAAATCTGAAACGAGCATATTATTCGAGACACCCCTCCCCCACAAACAAAAACAAACACAAAACACGCAAGCCAAACCATGAGAATATTCCTCGTGACATTCCAAAAAAGCGAAAATACAGAGGAATATGCTCATGGTTTGGCCTGTGTGTCTTGGTATTTTGGATTTTGTCGGGACTGTCTCGAGGTTGTTTTGGGACAGTCTCGAGAATTGCCCGTGGGAATAGCTCCGAATCTTTGCTATGTTTGTTTTTGTCGGAACTGTCACGAGAAATATGCTCATGGTTTGGCCTATGTGTTTTGGCATTGTGGATGTTTTTGCGTCTGTCTCCAGGAATATGCTCATTTCGTGTCCTGCGGGCTTGGTATATTTGGTTGTTTTGGGGCTAGCCTTTACAATAGCTCTGAACCTTTGGTTTTTCGGGCTTTTGTGGGGCTGTCTCGAGAGATATGCTACTTGTGATAGGACGAGAGACTTTCTCCTAAAGAATGCGCATGTGCGGAAACATAACGAAAGATGCTTGCGGAAATCGAAACACTTGCAGCACACTTGCATGTTATCCGCATGTGTTTGGGCCACGACAGGCACATCCTTAGCTGCACCTAGCAAGACTCTCAACAAACCTTGTAGTGTTTTAGGCTGCGCTCCAAGAGTACACATCAGTAATTCAGCCTTTACACATATTTGTTCAATATTTTAGTATTCCTATGTCTGATTCCCACTCTATAGAAAAAGGCAGTTTTCAATTAGCCTTCACATTTTACTCGTCTAACACACTTCAACATTTCAGTACAATCATCTTCAGATTCACCCAACAATAAACAGGTGCTCATGAATGTTCGATTGCAAGAACATGCGGATATGCCAACGCAATATCACTGGTTGTTAACCTATGAACAATTAACTCAAGTTAATCAGCTTTGACTTAGCATTTGGTAAGCATCTAGCTCGTCTCACAAATGTTTAACTAGAATGTAAATGATGCCCAACAGGCATTATCAAGATTAATTACGCATGCGGCATCTTATGACTTAGTGACTCTATTGCATCCTTGGCTCGCAGGTCGCAATGCTTCTTATGTGCTCATGAGTGACTTGAACCGGCACATTTAGCTACAAATGATAAATTTTAAATACTTAACTGCTGAATAGATATCTATCTCATCTGTATTCATGCAACGACTAGCTATTTCAGTATTACTTAAGTCTTAGATTTCCGTGAATATCTTCTAGTTTGTCTACTGAGCAAATTGAAAGATGAGGCGAGCACTATAACACATTCAGCACATGCTGATCCCATATTGACTCCGCATTCACGAAAACAGCAGCAATGTTTGCTATTGTTCGGGTTTTATATTCCAGGCATTGGGAAGTCATACTTGCAAGCTTCACATGAGTTCCCGATGAGCCATATTTAGGTATGAGACCATACTCACTGCGTTTCTATTCTAACAAAAACAATACTTGGGGCGGAGGGGGGAGCATATATATATATACATATATATATATATACACACACACATACATATATATATATGTATAAACACATGCACATACATATATCCATATACGTTACACATACACATACAAATGCACATGTACACACAAGCACACATCCATATTTATATACATATACATGCATATGTGTATGAATATATATATATATGTATGTA
>CAJNJA010048863.1:3716-19021 GCA_905231915.1 Symbiodinium necroappetens | reverse complement strand
GCAGTAGTAGAAGTGGTAGTAGTAGTAGTAGTAGTAGTAGTGGTGGTAGTAGTGGTAGTAGTAGTAGTAGTAGTAGATGATGTTGACATTAGCATCGTCGCCGTCGTTCAGCATGAACACCAGGCAATCATTTTCCGAAGCCCCATGCCCTCAAACCCTAAGACCTACGGTTGATGATATAAACCCTGCATTACCCATAATACGGAATATACCATCATTCCCATAGTTTAGGTTTAGGGTCCTTAAGGTAATGCAGGATTTATATCATCAACAGTAAAAACCCTGAACCGTGATGCTCCCTTGATGTTTTCTTCTCCGTGTTGAAGGCTTGGGATATCGCCTGTCACGAGGGCCGCCATCAGCCACATCGCAGCCTGCGGTCAACGCAGACGGAACATAAGGCTACCTAGATTGTAAAGGGATCCTTTTATATCATCTGAAGCAATGCCTTAACTGAACAGATGCGGGCGCTCTGGGTAGTGCATGGCTGTAGTGCTGGGGCGTAGAGATCGGAAACATTAATAATCTTCAGTCCCTTTATGGTCGTGCTAAAGTTTTCCCAAAAGCCCTTTTTCTATAGCCTGAAACCTAAACTATGAAATGCCTGGCTCTGATAGAACCCCTTTAGAATCCGTGTTGAACCCCATTCCACCTAGTAAATTAGGGTGTGTGGTTTAAGCTTGGAGGGCTTTGGGGACGTAGGACATGTGTCTACCTGGAGGGTCGGGAGACTTAGTAAGTAGTTATTCTATTTTACTTGTTAGCATCATAACCCCAATTAGGGCCCCTTTTTAGGGTACTTGTAACCCACTTACTAAGTCTCCCGACCCTCCAAGTATTACTTCCCTTCGATGGTCAGGAATGGGTGAGCTTCAGACTGTTGAGAATGCCTCCTGAGGGTCCTTAGGGTTTAGGGGTTAGGGTGTAGGGCTTTGGGTCCTACGAAGAAGCATTCACATTCGACTATCTAGCATCCATGTTAGGGCCCTGTTTGTCATTAACTCCCACATGTGTCATGAAAACAAGCAAGGTCGTGCACACACTCTTGACTGACTCGTTCAGAGAGATTTGGCTCAAGGCTTCCCTGCTGAGCATACCACACATCCCAACACAATCTGCAAGGGCCCGACACCTTGCTTTGTCAAACGCACTGCAAACTCTAACCTGGGCAACTACATCCCAGCGAATCCAATTTATCATGGTGAGCTTTTAAGCATGCCAGAGTCCAGGGCTCATAAAAAAAGACTATGGGTTTAGGGTTTAGGGTTTTGGGTTTAGGGTGCTCCGATTAGTACGGCTGTTATTATTACTATCACTATTACTACTATCGCATTTATGTCTTCTCATTACTACCTTGTGAGGGTGAAACGGTGGAGATGGCTGTATGGGACTCATAAAGACACGCAATATATAACACCCCTGAAAAGAACCCTAAGATCCCAAAGACAAACAAAAATAAACTTTAAAAACAAACAAAACCTACCTTAAAATTTTGATGCCCCTGGAGCCAGATTGGCTATACTGTACAAAAGTATGCAATGTGCATGAGATCCCCAGATCCACTTTGGGGGTTTCCGAAAATAGGGGGACCCTAATATAGTACCCTACATAGTAGGATCCTGATTATAAGGATCCCAAAATAAGGTACCCCTAATTTTCGGAAAGTCCCACCAGGACTTCAGATAAACCCTAAACCCTAAACCCTAAACCCTAAACCCAAAATAAGGTACCCCTAATTTTCGGAAAGTCCTGGGCCCGGGCCACTTGTACGGAGTGGGGCCCTGCGGAGCCCTGGCGCTGGCCCAGGCGGATGGCCGCCAACAGCGCCTCCAGGATTTTGGTTTGAGGCCTGGGATTTGACCATAAAACCTAACCCCTAAACCCTAAACCCTAACCCCTAAACTTTTAGACCCTAAACCCTAACCTAAATTAACCTTCAGGGCTTGGGGTTTGGAGCTTAAGATTTAACATATTTAATTGGTTTCGATAAGGGGCTCCTTTATGAGGGATCTATAAGGTTTCTATAACGCGCTCCTTTTATCTAGGATTTCGAGTTTAGGATTTAGAGCTTAGGGTTGGGCGCTTGGGTT
Source organism: Symbiodinium necroappetens (assembly GCA_905231915.1). Classification (NCBI taxonomy): domain Eukaryota; class Dinophyceae; order Suessiales; family Symbiodiniaceae; genus Symbiodinium; species Symbiodinium necroappetens. The sequence goes on along the minus strand of CAJNJA010048863.1, from coordinate 16,931 downwards.
TAAGATTTGGGGCTTTCCGAAAATAGGGGACCCTAATATAGCACCCTAAATAGTAGGATCCTTATTATAAAGGACGGACCCCAAATGGGAACCCCTAATTCTCGGAAACTCCCAAATGAGGCCCTAAACCCTAAACCCTAAACTCTAAACCCTAAACCCTAAACCCTAATCCCTAAACCCTAAACCCTAAACCCAATTTTCGGAAACTCCCATTTGGGGCTTTCGGATGTGGGGATCAGGGTTGAGCACCTCAACAGCTGAAATGGGTTTTTGTACGGCCTCTAGAGGGGCTCATAGGCTCGTAGAGGACGCTAAACCCTAGGGTTTAGGGTTTAGGGTCCTGAGTTATCAGAGTTTTTCCGCTCTAGTGTGGACTTGATAGGATTTTCCTGCGGAGTTGGGAAGGTTTGTAATGCACCCCCAGGATGATGTGGAAAGGGTTTGTCCCTACCGATGGCTGGTATGCCTGGAAGACGGCATACGCGTGAGAGCTACTTTAAACCCAAAGCCCTAAAACCCTAAACCCTAAACCGTACATCGATAACGCCGATTCACTGTGAGACCAAGTCGGGCAGTGAGAGGGTTCAGGGCCTATGTTTGAGCTATCACATCAGCAAAATCTTCTGAGCTCATGTGTACTCCTTGTGGGATTGGGCCCTGGTCTTGTAACATGTCTAAAGAACTCGGTCGAGGAGGTGCACTATCTATGAACAACTTCGGACTCTGAGAGAAAGCAGGACAAACACATCTGCAAGAAGGATCAGGCACTTGGCAAATCGTGCAGAAGTGTAGCTATACGCAGTGCATCGGTTAGCTTAGCCCGCTTGCCAAGTCCCCTTACTTCTTCGAGTGCGACCCGCATGCCTTACACCGCAAGTCCTAAACCGTCAACGATACAGGATAAGGTAAGTTACCATAATAGGTATCTATAGTAAATAGTATGGTGTCCTTATTATTAATATAGGATAAAACCTAAACCCACGCATTCAACCCCGCACCCTAGCGACCGTAAACTCTGAGTTAACCCCTCTGGAGACCCTGCCAATCCTTCAGGGTTCAGGGGGTTATAGGGCTTATAGGGGCTATATGGCCTGTAGGGATTAAGGATTATAGGGTTTATAGGGCTTATAGGGTTTATAGGGCTTATCGGGCTTATAGGGATTATAGGGATTAAGGATTATAGGGCTTATAGGGCTTAGGGCTTTTAGGGTTTAGGGTTTCTAGGGTTTATAGGGTTTATAGGGTTTTGTAGGGTTTTGTAGGGTTTATAGGGCTTATAGGGTTTATAGGGGCCTGAACAATGAATAATACGGCAATACCGGTTGATGATACGGTATAAATCCTGCATTACCCATAAATAAGGCCTCTACCATAATTCCCATAGTTTAGGGTCCTTAAGGTGATGCAAGGTTTATATCATCAACCGCATTATTGTTCGGGGTTCCATTTATGTATGGTTTGGATACTGCCCCCACTCAGTAACAGTTGAGTAACATTCATAATATGGATATGGGTAATGCAGGATTATATCATCAACCGTATTTCAGGTTCATGGCCCCCAAGCCCAAAAGCTGGGCTCTCTAAATAACCTTTGCACCCGAGACTCAAAGCCCGAAGCCCAAACCTCACATCTAATCCAGGATTGAAACCCTTTCAGAAGCTTGGAGCAGCCAGATCAGGCAGATAAAACCAGAAAAAGACACCCTAGAAGTCACGAAAGTCTTCGTGTCCTCTAGTCGCGCAATGCAGATATCGCTCGAAGAATTTGAACATGGAAGCCAGAAAGTTAGAACCTTTGCAATAGAGGGGCCTTACCATAGTAGAAGCCAGAAGGGATGGAACATGACTATCCTCATGCCCTTATGTTAACTCTCTTCTTCAACAACCAGGCCCAAAAAAAGTTCAAACTTTTTAGGATAGAGCTAATATATAAGGCCAAAAAGTGTAAAGTTCTCCCATTGGCTATCTAAGTTAAAGCCTAAAGGATCCTAGCACTCATCCTCCTAAACCCGTATTCCAACTGCCTGGGATTCGCTGTGGGTAGAATGGGGTTCTGGCGTTTTTACCATCAGTTTCTATTCGGGGACCCCCAAGGACTAGTACCTCCCATATGACCCCAAACCCTGAGAACAAAAAACAAGGAAACAAAAAAAAGGCAGAAAAACAGTTTCTTCCTAACTTTAAACGAACCCTTATAGCAACCTTTTAAAACGAACTCTCATAGGAGCCCTTGTAGAACCCTGTACAAACCCTCTGAGATCCCGTTAAGATCCCTCAAATGGAATCGTTATAAAAGCTTTTGTGGGTGGGGAGCCAGGGTTTGCACCTCGCCACCTCGATTTCGGAGGAAGAGGGAGCCCTTCAGGGGTTGATCCTCCCGGCGCTGTCTTTGAGATTTCCACGGGGAGCGCTTCTGTTTCCGGGAAGCCCATGAAGGAAACTCCGGAGATCTTTTTAAAGGAGCCCCCAATGTGTTGGGTTGTGGGTTTGCGGTCTTGTGGTTTCTTTCATCGGGTCTTGAGGGGTATCAGGGTGCGTTGGAAAATAGGACAACGTTCTGCAAAGCTTCGGGGTTTAGGGCTTCGGCGCTTTTAAATTTGGTCTTGAAGTCTTGCGGGGCCTTACAGGGTTTAGGGTTTAGGGTTTAGGGTCTTGCAGGGTCTTACAGGGTTTAGGGGTTAATTGGGGGTTGCGGTCTAGGGCTTTTGGCGTTTTGGGGGTTTTGGGCTTAAGGCTTTAAGGGATTCGGAAATAGGAAGCTTAAAGGCCGGATCGGTTGACTTAGCTACTGCACGTTGTGCGCCTGCGGGGATGAGAAGTTCAGAGCTTTGGAGAATATTTAGGGCATGGAACCCTTTTAAACCCTAAACCGTAAACCCTAAACCCTAAAGGTTTTCCGATCTAGGCTTACTCGTTGGATCAGGAAGAGACCTCGCAGTCGAAAAGGCTGTGACTTCAGTAATCTAAAGTCCTGGTGGGACTTTCCGAAAATTGGGGGTACCTTATTTTGGGGTCCTTATAATAAGGATCCTACTATTTAGGGTACTATATTAGGGTCCCCGATTGTCGGAAACCCCCTGGTGACGAAACCTAAATCCCAAAACGACGCTGAGGTAGTTGATTCTGGAAGTCGCCACGAGAATCGGCACAGGCAGACGGCTTGGCAACCCTACCTAAATCGATGTTACTGGGCTCTGGTTGAGTAACTTAACTTTACATGCCATAACCGTGAGATTTGGTAAAAATGGTATAATGACCTGACTCGGCTAACTTATACTAAGGTCTACATTCCACACGACAAACCCTGAAGACACCGAACCACAAAATCCTGAAGACACGAAAAACAAACACATGCTACATAACATAACTTCTCTACCTTCAGCCCTAAACCCTAAACCCTGTGCCTGGTTATAATTTGGCTTAAGGTACCGTAAGCTTGCTTACCTCATCCCCGAAACGCCTAAGCAGAATCCAAAACAAATCTGGGTCTTTGATCAGCTTCTTCAGCGCGAAGCAGCACCTGCAGCAGTGGACCAGCTCCGGCGGATACGGAATATCATTCAAGGTCTGTGGGTTTAGGGTCCAGTTTAGGGTGTATGGTCTAGGGGGCATATCATTTAAGGTCATAGCATATAAAGGTCTAGCATCTAATTTCTTCAGATAGTTGGGCACGGACTATGAGGGGAGTTCATCTACAGTACCCGTGGGTTTTTAAAAGGCTAAGACGCCATGGAAAAAATCCCGGATCCTCCCCACCAAACCCTAAACAAGCCACAAGCCCAAAAACCCTGGTTTTTAAAGCTGCCATGCACGCCCGACTGTACATTGTCCCTAAACCTACAAATAGACAGTCTCAAAGGAGCTGCCACCAGAGCAGAGACTTACTGCACAGCCATGTGCGCCGCTCTACACTTATTTTTCACTGCAAGGTCACAACACGATTTGTGCGTGTCATCCTAGTCGGTAGCCTCGGGGTGTACAATGGCTACTGTGGCCTGGGATGCACTCACACGACTCAAGGGGTTACTTCGTAGCCCTTCCCTTGAGAGAAAACGTAATCACGAGTGGAGGTCTTTCAACACTCCTCCTCAGGTCACTCGATAGAGTCCGACCTGGTCTTTACAAGGTCTTCCACGAGTGAATCAAAGCTGAAATTCTTGAACGATCGTTCACCTCGTAGTACTTGAGAAGATGACGACCGTGAAGGTCCTTATGACGCCATAGCCATAGGACATATCTCATCTGCTTCACCGTAGGACCATTGGCTGTGTCGACGAGTTCACTTATTCTGCATCCCAAGCGTCGGGCTTGATCTTCTTTGATTCCTGAGAGGGGCAAACCCTCTGTTCTCAAACCTTCACGCAGTGCCTCACATGTCATGAGCATGCACATATCCTGGGCCACTCGCTGTGTTTCCCCAGGAGCTACATTAGCTTCTGGTGACCAGGTAGTCGGGAACTGCATCGTAGTAGTCGTCGAACGAGGACTCGGAGTTCTCAGCCTCACTTGCTCTCTTCTCACATGTCCATCATGATCCTCTGTTGCCATGCGCCTTCTGGCGCTTGTCCTTGACTCCGAAGTACTCCGCATTCCAGAGTTACTCCTCATACTTGTTGAGCCTCTCGCTTCTGTAGGCCTTGGAGTAGCCACCCGCTCTTGCTGAACACCTTCCGTGCCTTGTTGCATCCTCTCCAGCTCACGCTCAATAGCTTCTGTTGTAGCTTGTTGTAGACGCCGAAGTCGCCGGAGTTTTCGCTGTCTGGACCCGGGTGTCCACTCGTTGACTGCTTCGATCAACAGCCACCTTAATCCTTCCCATATCATCATTGCACCCAAGACCATGAGGAGGATCATGAATATGCCCGCCATGTCATAATCCAGCGGAATTGCTCTCCCCATTGATGTTGACCGATCATCTTGCTCAGCAGCCTTTACTGACACCATGAGAATACAGCACAATACTGCAACCAGAGCTCTTGCGGACACCCTCATAGTTGCTGCGGTCGTAGCAGTTGTCGTTGTTCTTGGTCTCCCAATACCCCACCACTTCAGCAAATCCTCAATACGGGCTGCACTGAGGTCCTTTGTTAGCAGGTCTGCTGGTTGCCGTTCTCCTGGACAATGAACTGCCTCGTACAACCCATGCGACATATGCTCCTGTAGCCACCCTGCTTTGATACGCAAGTGCCTTGTCCTCCAAGAGCTCGATCCTGAGGTAATACTGAGGGCTGCCATGCTATCTGATGCAATGGTCCTTGACTGCACTTGCACCCCCACATCGGCCAAAATGGCCTCTATACCCTTTGTTGCCACTGCCCCATCCAGCATAGCCAACAACTCTGCTTCCGCTGTACTTAATGTGATCATACTTTGGCGCGAGCTGCGCCATGAGATTGGTACCCCTCCGAAGGTCACCAACCATCCGCTGTGTGATCTTGCGCCTTGCGGCGCATACGCTGCATCACAAAACATGATCAGGTCCTTGTCCTCCCACGCAACAACCAGTCCGTAATCGATTGTGCGTTGCAGGTAGCCCAACACTTTAGCCCCGATTGCCAGAACTTGTTCCGGGCTTCTGGTACATAAAGCTGCCATCACCGACGTCGTGAATGACAGATCAGGACGCGTTCTCTGAGCGACCCAGAGAACTTCCCCTGTCACCTGCTGCGCACATCGGATAATCTGTGCATCTGCCATTGTAGTCACACCGGGTATCGCGGCCAGATCCTTCGTGATCGGAATCTTGTCCAACTGATTAGCGCCCACATTGTGTGCTCTCAGAAGCTCTGTAATATACCCTTGTTGGTACACATGAATTTCCTTTGCTGTCTCTGTAGACCTCTGAAGTTCCATGCCCAAAAACCGGATCGAGCTCTCTGGTCCCAGAAATGTGAGCTCTGACGTGTCCCACATCTGTCTTATCAGCCCACCCAGTAATTGCACCACCTCCTTGGGTCCACATAGCATAAAATCATCCACATACACCACCACTATGGCTTGTACGGCTCCTTGATCATTCCGTATCGTCCACCAGGAGGTGATCGTCGATCCTTGTTTCCACTGTAAGTTTCCTGGTATACGTAGTTCCCGAAGCATATCGTCACGAAATCGACCCCATAGCATCGGTGCCTCCCTCAGCCCATATAAAGCTCTGATAAGTCCCCAAAGTTCCAGCTTCTGTGTAAGTCCTAGAACTTCAAGTAGTCGAGGTGGCTGAGCTATAACCATGGGATCGCGAGATGACCTTCCAAGTGGTGTGCGCAAGAACGCAGCGACTACATCTAGAATGGCAATGCACCACTTGTTGCGACTTGAAAGGGTCAGTGCCATACGCACTGCTTCGGCTGGTGCCGTTTCAGCGTAAACCTGCGACCCATCATTTGTCGCCAGATTCCCACATATAACCAATCGTGCTTTTCTTTTGTACCATGTACTCGCATCCGAGGGGTCCGCCTGGTCATTGGGCTTGACTGTAAATACGAATTTCATTGGCAATCGCTGCACACCTGGAGTAGAGACCCACTGTTGCCGAACCTCAGTCCCAGGATGAAGCTTGGTGATCGCCTCCTCAATACCCTTGACCTCCTTGAGAATCGCCGGGCGCCATTTCTCCAGGTCTTTCATCACCTCATCTGGACTCACATTGTAGGTGACATCTAGTGGAGCAGTGAGACCACTCAGAATCTCTTCTATGCCCCTTGTGTAACTCACCTCCGCCTTGTTAACCATTGGCTCATGAACTTCACCTTGATGAGCATCTGTAACTTTAACCATTCCCGGCTGCAAGTCCAAATACATCTCCCACTGTGATGTGTCAGACTCCTCCTCATTCAAGGCCTTGACGTCCAGTGATCGAAGTTCAGGATTTTGTTGCTCCACTGGATCGCCTCCATGGAATTCTGGTAGCTGAGAAAGGGGAATCGGGAATCCATGATTGTGAAGGCCTTCCAAATCCTGCTGGTTGAGTTTCCCCAGACAGTCCGGGGTGTATGCAATCACAACTGTACGATCTCCCTTCCACTCTGCTACCTCATGTAAACGTCGAGGACCAAATGAGAAGCTCTCCCCTTTGCACAGTGGATACATCTGACCATAGACTGCACCTTTGGAGGTTTCTCGCCTTTCAATCTGTCCATGTAGAACATCTCCCGACTGTAGTTCTACCCACAGCTCGCCCCCTTGTTCCGGACAACGTACTGGTAGTACATAGTTGAGTGTGTGCGGATCGTTGTTGTTGTCCTTATGCATAGAACGGGCCGCATTGTGGGAAACATAAATCGACGTGAATGCTGCCTCTGGTGCTGACTCCAACACCAATTGCACCAGCAATCGTGCCACTGCCGGGTACTCCATAATACCACATAGCCAGCCAACTGTTCCTCCATGCCGAAACACCCCAAACTTCCGCTCCTCGAAGAAACCAGCTGTTGCCAACTCATTAACAACTTGAGCTGCCTTTGCCCCGTCCCAATTGTCGATCACCTCTTGAGCCGCCGTAGTAGCCAGCTCCTGGACCTCTACTGGAACTCGCTTCACAGCTCTCAACTCGATCTCTTCCAGCGGAGTCTTGGTTGTAAATTTCCTTTTCGGCTTTGGCAGCTGATCCACAACCACCTCCACATCTGGATTACCTGGCTCCACGAGATTCGCCCGGACATAGAGCGTGTGCAAAAACCTTTCTCGCTCATCCCCACTTTCTGGAACGTACACAAGATGGCCGTGATGAACGATAGTGCTCAATCCCACGTACACTCCCTTTAGCCATTTACTTTCCAGGCCCATCTCCCTCCTTAGTGGCCCATACTTGTCGAATGCCTTCTTCTTGAGGTAAACAGGGGATCCGAAGGGTGCCGCCAAACTTGTTTTCCACCTCAATACTTTAGCACGCTGCTCTGCCGCTGCCATTGCGGCTGCAACTGGCCACAAACGAAGTGGAAGGGAAGCACTTCTAAGGAGCGTCCTCGTTCTGTCCTTCACCCACCTCACGGTTGACTCTGCATGTCCATTGCTTTGTGGGATACCGGGTTCCGACCAGGTTGCAAGCACTCCCTGATCCCTCAACCAGTTTCGGAGCATGCGGTTATAGAACTCGCCCTTATCAGCGTGGAAGCGATACACCGGCAGTCCGTGATGCTGAAGGTACAACAGAATATCTTGCAACGCCCTGCGTACTGTCCCAGCTTGGTTATTGGGTAACGCCACTGCAAATGTAAGGTAGGTCATTGAAGGAGGTTCACAATCTCCGTGCCACATTGCTGGATCTGGCTTGTGACCATCATCTTCCTCCTCCTGCTCGACCTCCTCAGTCTCCTCCTCAGAAGGATAATACTCCTGTAGGTCCTCCTCCAGCTGTTCCGGATGACCATCAGAGATGATGCCCTCGGGTGTAGCCTCAATCTCGATTGGGACCGTCAGCTCCTTTGCCATCTCAGCCTCCTCCTGGTCCCAGCTGAATAGATCATCCAACTTGTCATCACCACTGGTGGGCTCTGCTTCATCGCCTTTGCTTTGTACAATTCCATCATTCTCTGGGAGGGCGGCCCCAGCATAGTCCGTAATGAACTCCCTGGGTACCATATATTTGGCCACCAGCATGTACTTTAAGTTCTTACCCATAGTACCCTTTGATGTTGCATCCAACCCAGGAGATAGTGGACCAGCTACATCTGCTGTGAGCACATACGCTTCTGGATGATGTACACGGCGGTGCTGACGTCCAACCCCTCTTGACATAACACATGTGGCGCAGTCCTTCCTGTACTCCGCGTGGTTTCCATTGACATGAGCACGCCATTGTGTAGGGCTCATAGCAAATAGCCGTGGTGGACATTTGGCTTCACGACTCCAGAAGTTAAGCGCAACCGTGATAGCGCGAACCAACCCAGGGGTCCACACATAGTCTTGATCTCCGCGCTCAGGTAAGGCTTCACCATCATCAACCCGAACACCATCGAGAGACATAAGAGCATTGATGTTTGTCCCAAGTGTAGTGCTGTTCTTGGAACTCCCACCCATAGCCCCTTGATCGAAGGATACTGTACGCATCTGCATCTCCCTCTGGAACGTCTTCCACATCCTTGTATCCCAGAAGCAAACCCGACCATTGGTAATATTCACTCCAACACGAGCTTCCCACCTTGGTCGCTGTACCTCCTCCCAGAATCTTCGAGCCGTATCCCAGCCAACAACAACAGGTCGCGCCACAGGCATCCTAGACCGCTCCTCGGCCTCAAGAACTGCCCGCTCTCGTGCCAGCCGCTCTTCTGTAGGTAGTCCTTCTGGGTACTCCAGCCTGAAACCAACATCACGGTCCCGATTGACTCCCACACCATGGACTTCACGTCCTACTTGAGCCACCGCAAATAACCAAAGCATCCTTGCAACCAGCTTCAAATTCTTTGGGTCTCTGTCTTCACCTTTGCACAGCTGCTGTACTCGCCCTGGTGGACCTCCCATGACAACATCCACTTTTCCATGTTTGGCTGCCCAAAGAACCATACTCCAGGTTTCCTCCCGACACAGGCTATGGCCCGCGCACCGTGCCAGATCCAACTCCAGCACTGAGGTATCGCCTTGATCAAGTCGCATAATTTCCCAATGCCCCGTATCACCTGCAAACAAGTGGACAATCCACCGCTTGGAATTCAGAAACTTCCGTCGCTGTGCACGGGTCAGAAAACCATTTCTTTTCATAATATCCCATCCATTGTCCAGGCTTCCCGTAGGTATCATACCCACTAAGCATTCCCCCGGCAGATCTTCAAAGAAGGGCGCATCCCGAACAGCTCTCCAACCATCATCGTCATTGCCTCGGACAACATAGTCATACAAGTAGTGGTTCCAATGCTTTTCCATGGCAACAACCGATAGTCGAACTTTATCTCTCGTAGTTAACGTCTCGTTTCGTAGCTGCTCAAGCTTGCGGTCCTCTAATCTTGCTATCAGCGCCAAGGCTTCAATCTCCTGCACCTGAGGACACCCGCCATGTACCTGGAGAGGAAGTCGCTGACCGTCTTGTGAGACCAAGACACACTCACTTGGTCCCCATACCATCGTGTAGCCAAGTGTTTCGATCAGCTGTCCCATTGGTACGATTGTTTGAGCCTTGGTAGCGGATCCGGGGTGATCTTTCCCAGGATCTCTGTAAGGCATTAATAATGTACCTGAAGATGTAATCCTCATACTCAACTGGTGATTGCCCGCCAACTGCACTGCAACCTCCTCTGCTGCCTGCCATTCTTCAGGATTGCTTGCAGCTCGAAGACTGTGAGTCGCCCCACTGTCCAGCAACGCAGTTGTAGCTTCACGCTGAGAACACACACGAATATCTCTCAACTTCAATACACGAACTTCTGCCTTTGTTTTCTCAGGCGATCCCTCTCGTGACCCCTCCGCTGTTTGGCTTTGAACCACTTGCGGAGCAGCTTGAATCAGCGATTCCATGGTCCATGGGGTACCCTGAATCAGCTCAGACTGTATGGTCCCCGCATTAGAGGTCCCAATGGTGGCCACTGTACTTGACCCCGCTGCAGCTCCTCCTGGGGACGACGCCTTGGTTCCTGCTTGGTCTTTGGTGCCATTCTTTGGCTGCGCCCGTCCAACCTGACAGTCTTTCTGACGGTGGCCTTCAGCGCCACATCTGAGACACTTCTTTGCGCGGAGTTCTTTCTCCATTCCACTCATGCTATGACTGTAATTACATTTCTCACCCCTTTTACAGCCAGATGCCTTTGCGAAATATTTGCAAAGCTCGGTACTCGACCTTCCAGCATCTCGCGCCTTGGGCTGCAATGGACCATCCACAGCCTTAATCTTAGGTGTCATAGCCGTTGACGATGACGTAGTGCTTGACAATAGCGTCTCGAGCTCAGCTTGCAAATGCCGCTGGTAGCTTTTCACATTCTCCAGGGAAGGCTGTCCATCCAGCCGTAGCGAAGTGCGAACCATTGACGTTCGAAACGCAGCATCTGGTGATCGGTTGATATGGCTATCAGTCAAAGTCATCAACCCACGGGCCAGTACTGATGCATCTGGTGGGCTCATGTTCACAGCCTGACATCTGGCCAACCACCTCGGCCACGCCCTAACAGTCCTTAACACCTCTTCCAGAGTATCGCTACCCAGTCCTTCTTTTGGGTTTTGTAATCGGCGTAGTACATCTGAGCGCTCTGCTGACCCACCTGGTTGGTAAAGGGTATGGAGCCTATAGACCATTCTGACTGAATTCTGCGACAGCCTCTGTGCCACCATCTCTGCACGCAGCTCTGAGCTCATTGCAGACAGCAGCATTGACGCCACCCGCGCGTTTAGTCGCGCCCACTTGCCTGTGATCAATACATCATGCCCCTCAGGACTTATACCCAGCCTCTCTAGAGGAGTTGCTTGTAACCAACGCTCATATGTATTGGTAACAGCTCCCACAACTGCTGCCCACCATACACCACTTTGCTCACTCACATCTGAAAGTGTCGACGAAGAGACTTCCATCCAGTCCTGAAAGGCGAGTGCCGCTTCACAACCTCCTGACAGGCTTGGCAAGGCCGTGAGTGAGGATGAGCCAGGTTTGATAAGCTCCGCTGAAGCTGTTGACGCTGAGCTCTTCGATAGTGCCTGGGCCTGCAATTCTTGAAGCTGTTGCATTGCCTTGGTAATCACGTCTAATGCAGAAGATCCAGAATTCTCCCGCGACTCCCGAGCTAGTGGGGGCGACTGGCTACGAGGCTTACTGCCCCACCTTGATCCATTGCTGCCTTTGGCTCAGGTTCAGGAGGAAAAACGTGATGAATACTCTGCTGACCATAGGACTCTTCTCTCCCCGCTGTAGCCTCCGAGGTTCGTGGAACTGTAGGGTGTACGTCTGGATCTCCTCCCCGACTATAATCTTCCTGTCGTAAGTATGGACCTTGAGGTACTTTAGGCTGCACTGTATTGCTCATAGCGTCCCCTTGGGATTCGGGAAGACCAGGGAGTATTCCGGGATTTAATGGAGCTGAGGCGAGATCACCCAATAGTCCTCGTTGCATCATATCTTCACCTCCACGAAGCATTTCCACGTTCCTGAGGTCTCGCAGTTGTCTTCTTGCATCGTCCAGCTCATACTGTAACCTTTCATTCCTTTCTCCATATTGTCTCAGCTGTGACATAACACCCTGAAGCTGCCGCTGGACCTCAGCTTGAATTGCCTCTGCAGGTAAGCTCGATGACGAAGGAGGTGTCGGGGTCGCAGGAATCGGACGTGCCTTTGCCGGCGACCGTAGTCTGAATGCCGGTCCACCCGGTGGCGTTGCATATACTGGCGACGCTCCAGGAAAGGGGCTAGGCGCCAGTTCTGCTGAGGGATGGCTCGGTCCCCCATTGAGCAGGTTTCCCAGCTTCACCATCCATCTTGGAACCTCCATCGAAGTCATCCAAGAGGGCTGTACGGATTCCAAAGGTCTTGCCCTTGGTGTAAGATAGCCACCTTGTGTCGCCACCGGTCTCTCATCTGACCCTCGCTGCTCAACCTCCGATCGCCCACCCAGGTCCAATGTCGTCGTCGCATTTACTTGCTTCGCCTGCACTGGCATGGTTGTAGTCTCTGGAAGTCGAGGAAGATCATCTCGAGCCGTAGCTTGCAACCCCCCATGTGTCCCATGCTCTAGGTCCACATCTCTGGTCTGTTGCGGCTGACCATCCATCGCATGCACTGATGCTTGCTCTGCACCAGCTTCTGTCCCTGCCGAACCCAAGGCAGGAGCTGATGCCACTCCTGTCCCGTTCGGCAGCTGCCCAGTGGTATCTCCGGTTTGGGCGCTCATAACCTACAAATAGACAGTCTCAAAGGAGCTGCCACCAGAGCAGAGACTTACTGCACAGCCATGTGCGCCGCTCTACACTTATTTTTCACTGCAAGGTCCCAACACGATTTGTGCGTGTCATCCTAGTCTGTAGCCTCGGGGTGTACAATGGCTACTGTGGCCTGGGATGCACTCACACGACTCAAGGGGTTACTTCGTAGCCCTTCCCTTGAGAGAAAACGTGATCACGAGTGGAGGTCTTTCAACAAAACCCTAAACCCTAAACCCCTAAACCCTAAACCCCTAATTAAACCCTAAACCCTAAACTCTAAACCCCTAAACCCCTAAATAAACCCTAAACCCCTAAACCCCTAAACCCCTAAATGAACCCTAAACCCCAAACCCCTAAACCCCTAAATAAAAACTAAACCCTAAACCC
>CAJNJA010048852.1:0-25966 GCA_905231915.1 Symbiodinium necroappetens | reverse complement strand
TATACATATACATAGACATATACAGAAAACATATACATATACATATACATATACATATACATATACATATACATATACATATACATATACATACAGTAAAAGTGTGATGCATTCACTGTGGGGTCCTGCTACAATAGGCCCTAGGTTAGGGGCTACGACGTATTTGTCTGTAAGCTCGAAAAATGCAGATGTTCGCTTGAGCTTGGGTGAGGTCGAGGGCTTTGTGTGAAGAGGGTTCAGGAGCTTTAGGGTTTAGCGAGGGAGCCGCTTTGAAGAACCCCTGGGCCCCTACAATTCCCAAGCCGGTGTCGGGGTCGGTAGTAGTGCGTGGAGGATGTGGAGGTGCATGGAGAACAAAAGCGATTTTTGCCTTGGCAGTTGCTGTGGCTGTTGTTTGCAGGTCAGGCTGGGGCCCCAAACCCTACCTCCTTAAAGACCCTCCACTTGGCCCTGGCCCTAAATTCCCGCCGACACATTGCGCCCCTGAGGAGAAGAAGAAGCAAAACAGGGCAGCTGCACGCCTAGCAGAGGGGAGCCACAGCGCCTAGCCGGGGCCCCGGTTCAGGGTTTAGGGTTCAGGTACGTTAGTTTTTGGGCTTTAGCGACCCGGGGTTTGGCGTACCTTTCCCAGTTGGGCTTGGTATCCAGGGCTTAAGATTTGCGATCGTACAGAGAATCTGTGACAGGCCCCGGGACCAAGAATCGAAATTCAGAGAGAAGAAATGTCAGATGTGCCATGGACGAGGCTTGCACGATTTCTTGCTTTAATGGAGCTCTGTCTGAGGAATCGGGAGTTTAAGGTTTTGGGGTTTAGGCTTGCAGTAAGTCGTAACAACTGCGGACCCTGATTCCTTGCGGGTCCTGCTCCAGAACCTTATTCCAATCTTGAGGACCCCTACTGGGTATACATGTTGGGTGAATGGTAGACAGTTGAATAATGAGGAATACCCAGTGATCATGCAGTCAATGTCTACTTGTTCAATACTGGTGTTCCTTATGAAATACTTTCATCGAAATACTTTCATCTCTGTCGTAGTAAAGATCGAAAACGCCATTTAACATGATATCACATGACATGTCTGTTGTGGGTCTGAGGGGCTTGCAGTGTGACGTGTTACTCACTGGTAACGACATCCACCTATTGTATGGTCTATAGCAAAAGCTACTCGGATGTTTAGGGCTCTTTACAATCGCGATCCCAGCGGGTAGGGTTTATATCGGAAAAATCGCATTAATGCTATTTTGCTAGGTCCTTTCTGCATGAGGCTTAGACGTTCCGGGTCTGGGGTTTTAAGGTTCAAGCTTCAGTTCTTCAAACGGACGAGCTTCCGGAGACATCAATACTGCTTGAGTAAGGATTCTTTGTCCGCTCAACAGCCTATCGTCCTTACTGGGATGCGCCGATACGCACAACTTGTGAATGGAAGCGGCTTCCCAAGCGGCGGAAATCATCAAGCCCTCTCCATGATTCGGCTGTTAGATCTCCACGTCGATGCCGCCGTTCTCCAGAGGGCTTGTAATTGGAATGAGGTGATGGATCATGAACGCAGGGAAGCCTGTTAATAGCAAAGCCTTATCTAGGCTTCCGCTGCGGGCTCCATGTTAAGGTCTACATGTACCAGGTCCCGTGTGAGGACTCCTTTTCCTCAGGGTTAGTATCCCTTGCTCCCGACAGCGCCCTTTTGGGACAATCTGGGGGCCTAGTTCGTCGGCTCATGCGTGCAGGTGCATCGAAAGCATGTTTACGTACTGCACGGTGAAGCAACAACACAATCGCAACAGTGACCATCACCAGAGTGCGAACGTTGCCCTCAAAGCGAAAACTCCAAAGTAAGAAATTGGTTTTGCAGTAATTATGCGCTTAAAGCAAACGGACTCGAAGGAATGAGGGCATTTTTGCACGCACACGCACACACACACACGAGAGCAAATTTCAAGAAGCAGCTATGTGATCGTGATCCCAAATTCATGACCGCTCTGAAACAAGAAAGGACACTTGGGCGGAGCTCTCCCACCTCCTCCTGCCCCTTCTTGGAATGTCGTGCAGGCCATTGGCACTAGTTGTTTTGGAAGGTAATACGAACATAGTTGGCGTCATCGAGATGATGACAGCAGTAAGCTATAGAGGAATATGTTACTACTACCCTAAACCCAAAGACCAAAGCCCAGGGACTTGAGGGTTGAGCCTTGGGTTCCGGGCGCGCCTGCAGGGTTGAGATGTTCTGGAGTAAAATACTTTATGTTCTTTGTTTTTGTTACATATACCTTTCCAGCCGATACGGTTTGAATGTCCCTGAAGTTTCCAAATCCGAACCCTGCTGCGGGGCCCCTGAAGAATTTTCTGTTGCTTAAGGTTCCTTGTTATAGGTACAGCATCGTATACCCCCAAAGTGGGAGGGCCCCTACCTACATTCAATAGTAGGTTAGAGCAAGAGTACTTGAAGCCGACCCTGGGCCAGTAATGATGGTTTCTTAGCCCCATGGACTGTGGCTAGGATTACGGTCCGAAAGCTGATTCTGTGGGCATGAAAGAGGGCTGGAGGTCCAAGAGTCACGGACCCACGTGTTCACGTTGCACATTGCCAGGTTCAGGGTAAAGAAGCTTCCGAAGCTTAGGTTTGTTCTTAGTGTGTTGAGGAGCTCCAGATTTTGAGAGTGTAGGGTTCTGCAGGGTGCTCAAATCGGTGATTTGCTTGCTAGTGGGGTTGAGTCTGAAGAGGCCACAAGATATGCGTATACGCGACTGTGCATGTGTATGTATATATATATATAGAGTTACACACAACATCATGCATGCTCCTATAGACCTATGACCAACAGAAATGTTCTCGACAGGCCCTAAACCCTATGCACCCTAAACCCTAATGCGTCGTTCCAGCCTCGCATCTTCGGTATCCGAATGTCGGCTTTTGGGTCTGCAGATGCACGTTCTAACGCGAAGTTATCGTAGGGGCGTTCTATGGCGGCTTGAGGATTTCGACTTTTTGTTCTTCGGAGCAAGTTTCAAGGTTGGTAATGGACAGGCCTTAGTGTTTAAACTCGGATTTTTCTGAAATTTTGGGCTTGTAGAATCTATCATGAAACCATGCTGGATCATGGTTCTTAGGATTCAGGCTCCTGTATTGTAGCATCCTGTATTGTAGCATCCTGAAGCCACTATCAGAAGCCCGAAACGTGAAGTCTCAACACCTACACTCGGCTGAAGCCTGAACCCCGAGACTGTTGACAAGCTTCAAACTTGATCAAGAACTTGCAAGCCATTGCAAAGCCCCTGAACTCTGCATTGCCAGGCAGTGGGGAAAATGATCTGCCAAAGTGGAGATCTGGCTAGCGTAGTGCAGACTGCGAGTACCAACTGCATGGCATATAGTATGGCTTGTCTCTCGTAGTAAAGTTTGAGCCTTTGTGCATCTGAGTAATCGCCTGGTGTTCATGATGATGATGGTCGACAATGACGCGGTGCTGGCTTTCTTGGAAAGTTTTGTGTCATCGGAACATTCAAGATCAGTGTCGGGACTGCTGACTGTTAGACAATGCAAGAATTTATCCACCTGCATAGTGTCAGCACTGCTTCTGCCTGCTGTCCTTGCTGGTTGCTTCTGCTGGCATTGTTGCTCCTACTGCTCATGGTTGCGCTCACGGACGGTCAATGCTCTAGGCATTGCAGGTATTTTTTTTGCAGGTATCTGTTGCTATCATTACATACTCTCCGACCTTAGCCAGGAGGTGGGTGATCGCAAATATCGCCAAGTGGCCACATGTCAGCAATGCCAAAGACGCACCAAGAACATTCGCAGCCAACAACAGGAAAGGCAAACACGACCCATAACAGGTCGACATTGCTATCAGCATTGCTGGTCTGTTACCCCCCTGGCATGTTTACATCTGTGCTCTTACGGTTCGAAATGTTGCTTGTGATGTTGGTGGTGGTTGCTGGCAGTGGTGTTGCCTTTGCAGTTACTGATGTTGATGTTGTTGACACTATTGACCGGTGTTCGTTTGTTTGCGGCCGGGCTGCAACATTCGACATGGCTGTTTTAGCTATCGCTGATGGTGGTGTTGTTGTTCCTGTTGCTTGCTTTTGTCGTCGTCGTGGCATCTCTCGATGTTTGCCTTCTGCTCTTATATACGAGTCTAATGACGCCATCTATGCTTTTCCAATCGAGTATGACTAGGATTCTTCACTTGGGGAATCAATCTGACCATGTTCCTGCTGCATTTTCCATTTCTCGTTGCTGTTGTTACGATTCTTCCTATTCGTTTTGGCGACAGGCGTCTTGCACACCAAAACAAGGCTGTTCCCATAAGTGGTCTTGATGTCAGAGGTAGTCGCAAGGGGACTGCAGAGCTACACAAGCTGTGTCTCTCCGACAACATCGATTTTCGCATGGAGTGGGCATTGGAACCTCCTATAAGACTATAAGACGGCCGGTAGCCTCAGGCGGCTTAACGACCAAAGCGCTACGTTCTTGGGGCCATCGTGGAACGCCGAGCGTACATGGTGGATCCCTTGAGACGGTCGAGTTTCCTTTAAGTTTCTGCGCCTTCGCCCTGCGCACTTCCGCCGGGGCAACGCGCGTCTGTCGTCCCAGGCTCTTGAGCTCCCTGGCCATGAAGAAGCGTATATTATATTCTTAGTTTGCGAATGCCATGCAGCTGTTGCACTGAAGGGATTCCTCTAGGCTATTGCGGGTATATCTCAGTGCGCAAGTTTCTTGAAAGTTAAACTTTCTTTTGCCATGAGCATTGGGGAACTAAGTAGAGTTGCTTGTAGCTGAGTAGGCAATGTTATTCTGAAGCTGCAGCATGAAGAGGCCACAAGATATGCGTATACACCACTGTGCATGTGTGTGTGTATATATTAATATATACAGGCAACATCATGCATGCTCCTATAGACCTATGATCAACAGAAACGTTCTCGATAGACCCTAAACCCAACACACCCTAAACCCTAACGCGTCGCTCCAGCCTCGCATCTTCGGTATCCGAATGTCGGCTTTTGGGTCTGCAGATGCACGTTCTAACGCGAAGTTATCGTAGGGGCGTGCTATGTCGTCTTCGGAGCAAGTTTCAAGGTAGGTAATGGACAGGCCTTAGTGTTTAAACTAGGATTTTCTGATATATATAGGTATACATGTAATTTAAGTAACAGGAGCTCTGACAGGCAGACAGACTCCTGCAGTTTTTCTTGAGCCATGGGGCGCTTTCTGTCCCAGCCAACCGGGACCTCAAATCAGAGGTCCTTCTTTCAAGGCACGTGGTTCTACTCCTTATAGGGCTTTTTCAGCGCTGGACATCCGAAACGCACAAAAACGCCCTGGGAGTTGAACTCTTGGCTTTATGAAGTTCCTCCTTGGAATCCTCTGAGCTGACTAAGGCTTTTGGTTTCTACAGGTTTAGGGGTTGAGGCTGTGAGGTTCAGGGGCGTGAGGGTTTGGGGCTGAAGTGGTTCGAATTCAGCACGTACCCCCATACTCAGCCAACGCACCAAACTGCCCGGTTTTCACCAGCTCCGCCTCAGTCACGCAGCAGCAGGCTTCCGAGACAAGAGGCAGTAGCGCACTTTCTATTTCAGCTGGGTTTTTCCTGGCTCGGGCCATTTACTGAGGCCGCAACACTCAGTAACCGTTTGAAGCACACATGTCGCCTGTCGCACCGTTTCTGAAGGGGAAAGCTTTGGTAAGCAAGCCCTGAAATTTAGACCCAGCCAGCCCTCCCTCAAGACAGCAAAGCAGGCTTTAGGAAGCTTGGTGCGGTCTCCTCGCTGTCTCCAGGACGTGGTTGATATAGGCTTTAAGAGTCAGAATAGGCCCAAACCGGTCTTGCCTGCTAGGTAGAATTTCTGAAGTCGCGGGTTCTGTAGTACGCACAGAACCTCGCCGGGAAGCAAGCATTGTTTCGGTATGGAGTTTTGGGTTCTTTCCCTTCTGAAACCTTGAGCGACTTTTCTCAAGAAGCTGTGCACAAATAAGTGCCAGCTGCTGTTGTGCATGACCCGGTTGGAAGGTCGAGTTGGCCAGACGGGCAGAGGTCTCGCCATCAAGGATGTCGAAACCGTTGTTTTCGTAAGTCCCTCAACGGTTCCCCGTGAATTGCCTTACCAAAACCGCTGAAGCCGTCCTTCGCAAACTGGCCCCATGCACAACTAAATCTGCTTCTTTTGGAGCTCCCAGAAGCGCGTGGAGAGCCTGCCGGAAGAGGCGTCTAATCTAGAAGCCTGAACAAGCAGCACTACCATAAGCACATTCGACTAGGTCAGGCCACCATATTAGAGCTCGCTTCTTATCAGCTTGAAGGGCCTAGTAGCTAAGTGGGGGACTCGTATTTCCGGGATAAGTAGGAGATGGAAGCTCGGAGTATTTGTGTTTTGGACTTGCGACTTCAGTGTAGAGCTTAGGGACGGTGGGCCTCGGTGGGCTCTAAGTAGCTGGATAGGCCGTTCTCGTGGCTTGCACACTTCTGCCATACCTTGCCTGAAGGGTATATAGGCGTTGCGGAGTAGGCATCTAAGCAGGAATTCCGAGTTACACATAGGCCAGCTCTAAGCCTCCTAGTCGAAGACAGATCCAGTTAGGTTAACTGCTCTGCAGTCCTTGGAGACATCGCACAGGCCCTCAATTTGTCGGGCTATGCTTCGCTTGGACAATGATCTCCAAAGATCTAGGTGTTGGCTTACCTTCTTCTCTTTCTTAGAGTTTAGGATACGAGCTTTCTGAACTCGGGCTTCGTCCGTATAGTACGGTGTACTCATATCAATCGTCTTGCCCGCAAGTTATACTACACTATAAAGGGCCCTGATATTTTATGCATGCAGGACAGCGCAGGACAGGATCTCGAGTTGACTGGCGTCGTAGCAGCGAGTCGGATCTTAAGCCAGGCATGTGCAGGGCCCTGGGTTACCCTCGAAGCCCAGTTGCCTATGTCTCGCTTACCGGGTCATGGGTTCGGCAGGCTTTGCATAAGGAAGAGTGAACCATAGAGAACTGGGCTTCTGCTTTAGAGTTTGGTTAGTTCAAGAATTACTAGCAGCATACTTCTCATTACGTACGGCTGTCTCTTCCTCCTATATTCCTGCGCCTGAACCCCGCAAGCCTTGTGCCATGCTTGTAGCATCAAATCCTACCAAACAGTGGCAGGAGCCGTGAAACAGTAGGTCATTGGATCCCAAAAAGAATTTGATCGCTGACGTCGTCGAGCCGCGAGCGTCTCCACGGAGCGTGCGTACTCTGCTGAGCATACCAGCCGAGTTCGGGGCTGGAGGCCCCATTTGCGCCGCTCCAGAAAAGGATGCACACTTAAGTGAGTCCTTTGGTTTTGGTGACAGCTGGAAAGCTCAGGAAAAAGATCGGGAGGGTGTTCACGGGTGGTCTGGGTTGTTTCGGCACCTGCACTGTTTTGTGTTGCTGCATGGCTAGCTTAGAGTCTTATTATTTGTTTGTCTTCTTTGCGGTGGTGTTCCTGCTGCTGTGGTGCGTTGGGGACATGCTCGCAAGATTTCAGGAGTGCTGCTTCTTCGCCGTCACGTAATGCTTGACTTGGATCTGCCGATATACCTCCACGCAACATAGCCTAAGTGAGGCTTTCATATTTCACAGACACATCCAGAACCCTACTCAGCCGTGCAGAGTCCATCCCGCTCAGCTCAACAAATTTCCCAAAAGTGATTCCGCCGGCATCGTCGCCGGCAGCAGGACGAGACCGAGTGACCCTGCAAAGACCCTTGATTTCAAACCCGAAACCTGTAGACAACAGCTCATGACATCAAGCTCGTCCCCAGGTTTCGGGCATACTAGATTTGAGCGGTTGTGGTTTATTGCGCATTCCTCCCACGAAGAGTCAGAGCTCTCCAGCTTTTCCCCTTGCATGCTGGATTTGCGGCTTTTGGCCCCGCACATAATCTTGCACTTCTTGATTTTCGCCACTATTTCCAGCTACGGTGGCACAGTTTCAATGACAGGCCAGAGGCATTCAGACTTCGGGGATCCCACACCACAATGTGAAAGTCTGCAGGCACTGCGCGTGCATATATACGATAGTCGATCGCCAGCGAAGAAGATCTTGGCATAGCCGCGGCATGCTCATCACAGACCCCAAGAGCAGACAGAGGTGTTCCCGAGCTCTGTGTCTCTGTCGCGACACGCTCGAAGAGATGCGTGGATAACACTGCAAGGACGACATCGCATGGGCGTTTCCCTAAGAGGCTGCACCATGCTACTCTATAGATTCCCTGCCTCACCAAGCTCGGCCGGTGCTTGAACGATCAGGGGACATGGTAAGTCGGTTAAACTTGGGCTTTGAATCGAATTGCAATTACCATCATTGGGGCTATCTCATGCTCTCCCGAAGCCCTCAAAATCCCCAAACCCTAAGCCATAGCCTTACAACCTACTTTCTAGGTCCCCTGCGCCTCGAAGTATGTCCAGTCTGTAAAGCTGCGGATGCCGCTGCCGAAGCTCCGAGGTTTCGATCCCCTTGTACCGCAAGTCGCGGCAGCTGAAAAGGAAGCTTGGGTTTAGGGCTGTAGGGTTTTTAGGGACTTTGGGGTGTTAGGGCTTTAGGGCTTTCGGGTTCCTTCTAGGTTCTCGCAAGGGTTCCTTAACACGAGTCGTAATTTTGATTCCTCTAAGCCGCAGACCAAGGGCCAAGTCCTAAACCGAAGCCTAAGCCCCTAAGCCCTACCCCCATGACCGTGAAAGAAGCCCTCTGGTTTTCAGAACTTAGCACCTTGAGCGACAAGCACATAAGCGCAGTACGGTGAGCTTGATGACAAGAGGTTTTTGTGGAGTCGTAGCTATGACAAACTTTGAACTCGATCTCTGAATTGGCTGAAGCTGATGAAGTTGACAAGCCTCCTAGCCTAGAAGCCCTAAGCTCTCTCTATAAGAAAGGAGTACAGTAGTATGTATGTACGTATGTACGTATGTACGTATGTACGTATGTACGCATGTATGCATGTATGTATGTATGTATGTATGTATGTATGTGTGTATGTGCGTATCCATGTACGCTGAACCTCCCGGATCCTTGCAAGGCTGCATAGCCTTTAAGCCCTACAATCCCCGAATCTTCAAATCTTTCTGTCCCTTACTGTCGGGGTCGGGGCAATTAGTAATTGCATCCCATTTGCCCATACATAATTACACATATGGTCATTGGTACAATATTCTCCCCGTAGCGCTGACCCGGAAATGTTAATCTCTAATATGTTGCAAGATTTGGGTTCCGGAATGTTGGGTAGAGGGTCGAAGGTTTCGGGTGTGAAATTTCAACTCACCTGCGTTCGCGGTTCGGACTAACGGCTTGAAACCCCTTGCTTGCGAGAACAGAAGTGAATTGAAGCAGAACAAAGCAAAGTCGGGAACATGCAATCCCCATGTGAGATCGTGGCGGGCATCCAATCAGAGTCTCGACTCAATGTGACATGGTTTCTAAACTCCTCAAACCCGAAACTGCAACGCAACCGCCTCGAGATGGTCCAGCTGCGCTTCGTCAGATCGGCTTCCAGTTTGGCGGCACTTCTAAACTGGCTATTCTGTGCATGTTCTGCTTTATACTCACAAGCACTCGGAGCCCTAAGCCCAACTGATTGCCCAAACCCCAACCCCTCCAGCCGCTCCGCTCGCGCTGGTTCAAATCTGGATCAAGTCCTGGGGCAGCGGGCCCGAAACTTGACTTGAACACGGATTTGTTGTAGGATCTAAAAGGAAGAGCTAGACCCCCAAATACCCTCTATTCTAATGGGGATTCCATCCCTACGGGCTGGCATCAAGCCCCTATGAAACCCACACAAGTCCTACATCTTGAACCCTAGCCCTAAACCTTATAACTCCCAAACCTTAATCCCCAAACCGAAATGCAACGGTCGCTTGAAATCCCAGCCGCAAGTAAGGAAGCTTCTCATCATGCGGATGCTCGGGGTTTTCACGGTGTAGTGTTTAGGATGTATACACAATAGTTACTTTAATCACTACTGTTCGTGACACCTTCAGTCTGAGTTTTGGAACGAGGGGGGTTGCTACAATGAACCTCCATGGGCTGCCTTAGCGAGTGCCTTATAATAAAAATCAGCTTACCATGCAACCATATACCCCGGAAACCCTTCTCTCATTTCTTTCCAGAACACATGACCAAGCCCTGAACCGAACACACGGAACAATCGCCGTCTAGTCCTAGTCCCAGTCCTACATTCCCAATCCTGGTCTTGGCCCTAGCCATGGTCTCTCATAATCCTTGCTCTTGCCCCTCCTCTTCCTCTTCCTCCTCCCTCCCCCTCCTGCTACTCGGACTCCTGTCCTGCTCTTCCCACCACGCTGCCGCGATCGCGTCGACGACTACGACGACTACAACCACGACAACCCATGACCCCGCCGACGGCAATGACGTCCAAACCCAGACCAAACCACTGAGACAAAAGAAAAAGGGGGCAGTGACGACAAACGCTGCCACTATCAATGACAACCGCGATATCACGATGATACAAGTGTAAACATATGCATTGCAATATTTCCATGGCTATAATCGAATTAATATTCCCCAACAACCACTCACTAATCTTATTCTACTTATTAATGCCCGTTAGGTATGCGAACAAGTAGAGTCTTACCAACCTATTTCATAGTTCACTCAATTCTATCATCAATATGATCACTAATATTCTTAATCGACTACTCTAATCTAAATAACTCATTCTACATCATCTCTAAGTAATTCTCTATATTCATACTAGTCCAAGTCAACTACACTATGTCCCCTCATTATATTCCATATTATCAAAATGAGGTTTCAATAAATTCTAGAATAGAGATTTAACTAAACCTATAATCTAAGCCCCTCTAAAAAAAGGTCGAATTCATCTTTATATCTCTTAAATTTACTCTCCTATAACAATACTATATGTCAACTCTCATATTGTATGAAGAGGGAATTTCCTAGATTAACATTAAGTTTAAAGATAATCGGAGCTAAAAATGACTATATATATATACATACAAAAAAATGAGTCGGGGTTTTCTGAAATTTAGAGATTGATATATAGAGAATAGATGATCGCGATAATATTTGATTGAAGATATTTCTGGAGCATTATTATAATTCTATGAGATAAAATATATTCATTCGAGAAAAAATATTTTCTTATTTATCGAAATAATTATTTTATATTTCATATTTATATAGAATTAATTTCTTTAATATTAGACTTTGATTCTAAAAAATATAGATTTGATCTTGACTATTTTATCGGGATTTCTTTATTTCTCTTCTTTTAAATATTTTTGTAAAAAATAAATAAAATATGGAAATTTATATTATAATCCGATGAAATATTAGAATTAAGATTTTCGATAAATATTTTAAATTTTAATATTTTTATTTTAAGATTTTTGGAAAGAAAACGAGAAATATAGAATATATTATTTATTTGTTTTCTTCTTATTGTTGATTCTATTTTATTTTATTTGATGTAGTTGGTGTTTATAATAAATAGAAAATGAAATAATTGATATTTTTTACTTCGATTTGAATTCTCTATTTTGAGATTATTTTTGTTTTCTTCTTATGGCTTGATTTTCTCTTCTTTGTTATATGAATTTTTTTAATTGATTCGTCGAATTGGAAGATGGTGGTTTAGAATTCTTTATTTTTCTTATGGGTCTTTACCGATGCGAATTTTATATATATTAGAAATAATATTAAATATTATTTTAGAGTAATATCTCTTTATATTTATAAGAATTTAGCTCGCCAACTTAATTTACTGCAACTTAGAGATATTGGTCTTATTTCTGTTTTCTGATAATTATAGATTAAAAATTTAGGGCATTTCAATATCTTTTAGCAATTTCTTAATATATTCTAAATACGATAGCATAATTAATATTTTGAAAAGAAAGATCTAGTTATCGTGAAATCTATTGGCACCATGGCCTTATGAGATGGTCCCAGCATCTCAAGACAACTCCCCAAAGATTGATTTTCTCATTACTACACTCGGCGATTCATCGAAAAGTCGGATGCCGTCGGAGATGCTTGAAAAGTTGGTGTTTCCACTTGAAGCTTGTGGCCGTAGCTTAGGCTAACCTTGGAAGAATTGCTACAACCAAAATCGCCGAGCTTCCGTATCTAGCCAATTTATATGAAATTCATCTTTACAGAACCTAGATTGAGATCCAAGACGATTTCGGTTTTTCTCGATACGCCCGACTTCAAGGATCCGAGATTCATATTGGTAGTTCTTTGAGCTTTGGGCACGAAATCGCCCCATTGATCGTGAACACAAACCACAAAGACCGTCCAATCGACAAGCTTTTGGGAACTTCCAAAATCTAAGAGGTCGATTATTTGACCGTTTTCAATTTGAGGAATTTTCTTTGCCGTAGAGTCCGAAGATAATAAGAATATCATATTGAATCCGATGGCAGAGGCGCCCATTGAAGTCGTAGATATTATCTTTCTAGAATAGTTATAGTCGTAGACGAGATTCGTGCGAGGCATGCCAGGGCTTGCAACAAGTTGAGGTCAAAATCAAGGTCCTCCTGAACCCAGCTCTGTAACGATGGGTGCGGAAGGATTTCTTTATAAACGGTAGCTGGAAGCCGAATCAGCAAATGCCCCGGATGAACGAGTAGTGATTGTATAATATTGACCGTGACGTGGCTTACGACTGTCGGATAGTCTGTTTTCGCGCTTATGAGGTTCGGTCTACCTTCTGGACCGAAATACACATGTATATAATGTAGAACTTTTGATATCTGATGTCATATCGTAGCATGGCTGTTTGTAAGACTGGGTGGTCGTATAATTTCCATACGGGTCCGCCGGCAAAGGCAAAGGCAAGCAACAACCCGGCGCTGCTCGAAATTGAGATTCTTGGGGATATTGTGAGCCAGCCTGTACAGTTATGATAGATATAAAGCAAGAAAATCGGATAGACTTTGCTCAATATATGATTTAATGACAGCATATATTTTTTCGATAGTGCCTGCGAAGATCGTGAAGGCTGAGAATTGATACCATGTCTGACGAAAGTTCCAAGATACTAGGAGATGTGCAGATGTCATATAGCTCTGTAAAGGAGGGATAGAAGACGGTTGTGGACAGGCTCCAAATTTGTTCTAGAAAATTCATTTGAATTTTGCCAGAATGGCGAGCTACCTAATTGCCTAGCTCTTATCAGAATTCCTCCAATTCCTCCAAATCGAGCGACTGAGGCTAAGCTCACGAGAAGGGACGACTCGTAGTGACAATATATAGAGATTTGTCTTTCGTTTTCGACGAAGGCAATCTGTAATAGATCTACTTATGAATTCTCTGAGAAGCCCATCCATCTCTTACGAGATCCCACCACCGCCGCTTTTGACTGTCGCTAGGCTTAACTCGCGAGACTCTTGGCTGCCGCACATTATAGAAATAATGGCAGGCAGAAATTCCATCTTCGAAATATATCTTTGTCGGTATTTCTACTATACGTGTTTTGATGAGGATTCTTGCGCGAGAGTAACCCAGAGGTTTGGATATCTTCCAGTAAAATTGGCAACGAACTAGAATATAGAAGATCGGGAAGTTCCGGCGAAGTCATATTTAAAATGGCATTATGATCATTCTTTCGGAGAAATCAAGGCGTGTCGAGAATTTTCCGTTCATTAGTCAATATATAGAGTGATCATAATAAGAACGAGATTCCGACTATCTAATTTTTGCGGACCTTTTGCAATAGGAGTTCTTGCCTGTGATCAGCACTTTGGAGCTCATCTTCATGAAATTCCCTCTTGATCTGAAGGAGTCTTCCTTACCAAGGTGCCTGAAATTTAGGCATATGAGATTTCGTCATTCTTCAGGATTCAGCTGACTTGGCTCTCTTGGATATCAATCTGGCGCAGCTTTTATATAGATTATCTTAGATATGAGCAATTTCTTACGAATACTTTGAGTTAATAGACGAACGATATTTCGAAAGGAACCTATGCCATAATATTGGGGTCGCGAATCAAATATTTCCGGCAAGATCCATTCATTCTAATCTGTATAACCATCCAGGCCGAAGTCGCAAATATCCCATAGGTATAAAAATATTAATATGTCGGATTTCGAATGGAACCCTTCGTATTGGAAAATTAGAAAAAATAGCTAGAATAAATATTCTAGTTTATGCCCCAGATTTACCTCCGAGCTATAAGATAATAAAGAAATCGAAGCTCGTATATCTAATCATACAAGAGATCTAAAAATTATTCAGTTGAATAATCGTAATACCATATTATAATGTGGAATTTCTAAAACCGACATTATAAAATGAAATTTCTGAATTCGACAAAATGACTTACTAGAAATATCGAGAGTCGAGACCTTCTAATTTGCCCAGAATATAAAAATAATTCTAAATTCAACTCAAAATAAAAGACATCATTTTCGATTAATAAAATTAATTCAATTAATAAAATTATATATATAGAAATTAAATCATAAACAACGAAAATCGAAATTATAATAAGAAATAAATCATTTAATAAAAGCAAAAACATAATTCGGAATATATATTATAAATTATAGAATTTTTAAAATTCTCTTAGTAAAGACATATAGTAATAACTCATTTAAAGAATATCGAATATATTTAAAAAATACATCATAATTTATTCATAAAGAATATTATTTTTCTCGTATTTAATATATCATAACATTTTTATAAATTAAATCTATAGACAAATAATTATAGATATATCGAATATAATCTTAAAACAAATATCTTCTGAATATAGATTTATAGAATATAATTTGAAAAATATAGAAAATTATAGATAAAAATTGCAGATTTTACTAATTTAAATTGCTTCATAATAAATAAAAATCTATATATACAATTTTCAGATTATATAAATATAAATTATAAAACAAATAAATGAATTTCTATAAAAATTAGAAGTGTAAAATATATAATTTCCAAAAAATAATAAATAATTTATAGGTAAATATAATAGGCAAAATTCTATTTTTATCTAATACCAGTCCTTTATATTCAATTTATCCTTTTTCTAATATAATAATCGCAAAAAATCAGACTTTAGCCGCCCCAAATACGCTTCCTTCGTCCGATTAAAAGATCGGATTTTCATTCTTAATCGAGAAAAAATCCTATCCCCAAATATCATGAATATCATGAAAAATGTTAAAATTTGAGAAGCATACTCTCACCCACAATTTAGCCCCAAAATACGCTTCCCTCGTCCGATTAAAAGATCGGATTCCCATTCTTAATCGAAAAAAAAACTATCACCAAATATCATGAACATCATGAAAAATATGAAATTTGAGAAGCAAACTCTCACCCTCATTCTCTATATTACAAGCAATGACCCAGCATCCAATATAGAACGAAACGTGGAGAGGTTGATGCATAAGGGTGCATACAAGAGGGCTCTTTTTGCAGTAACCGCGCATTCACACCTAGACCTAAATCTCATGGGTAAAGATCGGTGCTCCGTGTAGCCTACAGGTGGCTTCGGAGTTATACCTCGCAACCTTCGACCTTCAGAAGGCTTCTGCGAAGCTGTTGCGATGTACACTTTTTAATGCTTCAACCACCGGCTTAAAGCTGTGACTGCAAGGGTTGTGGTCTCTTGGTGGGCTGCGTTTGCTAGGTCAGAACTCTAGCAGACTCTAGCGATAGTGATGGCTCTGCTGGATGGCAGCTCACAACACCCCCCTTCAACGCTGAGCTGCGCCCATCCTGGGTTCGAGCCACTCTTGGCAGCGAGGAGGCTCCCGGCATCGCAAATTGCCCAGCGTTTGGAGCTCCGCTGCCTCGGACGCAAGAAGCATCTTGGACAATCGAGTCCGCAGATCCCAAAAGGTAGAGCCAGGGTCAAGGGGTCAGGGCTTCAGAACTGTCCCAGGGTTCGACGAGGCACCAGTACATAATGTAGGCCTGGTTGGGTGTCCAGAAGCTGGAGCGGCCCTGGATCTCCTTGTCTGGGCGCTCGGAGTAGTATCCTGGCAGGGCCGTGCTTGGGATTTGTAGCGTGACAAGTAAAGTCGGGCTGGGCGTCGGGTGCTTCAAAGTTGAGAGTATCAGCCAACGCCTGCCATTCCGACGTCCCCAATGCGAATGGCAGCCCTGCAGCTCTGAAGCCCTTACGCAAGCGGCCGGAAGCCCCAGTTCCGAAGACCTCTTGTGCTGCAGAGCATCCGTTAAGCTCCGGCTTGCGTAAGCCTCCCATAGTGACCTGGCGATGCTGGCTGAACCATTGCCCTTAAGCTCTACGAAAGGAGCCGCACACGGGCAAACCCAAGGCCGAAAACAGGGCCCAGAACACAAGACCTCAAGCCCTTAATAGAAGTTGCCGGACGGCTGTACCACACAAACGACAGAGGACATCCTTAAATCTCATGGCACTTCCAGCCTTCAGCGCTGGTGGAGGCTGTGCGGGCCCCGCTGGCCGCATCGGTGCGGGCGCAGGAGGCATCGGAGGCCTCGGCGTGGTTTCGAGTTGATGGGTTGAGCTTGGCTCCGGCTTGGTTCGGCTCCGCAATTTTGTTCCGTGAATGCCAGCCTGTCCGATTTTCAAAGGATCGATGGAAACGAGAAACGCCCAGCGGCAACCGGCCCGGCGGGTGGCTGTGGTGACCACTGCGGCGGCCGCTGTTGCAGTGGAGGCGCATCCTGGCAAGGCCATTGCTTAGGATTCTGCAGATTCGTAGCGTGACAAGTCGGGCTGGGCGTCGAGTGCTTTGAAGCTGAGCACTTCCCCAAGGAACTACCACCAATAGTCATAGCAGTACCACCAAAACTCTTATATCTTTACGTATCATAATAACGCCACCAATGTTCTTTTATATATATATATAGATATATATATATAGATATATATAGATATATATAGATATATATAGATATATATAGATATACATGCATATAAGCTTCTATAAAAAACTTAAAAAAATAAAAATAAAAATAAATATAAATATAAATATAAAGATAAAGATAAAGATAAAGATAAAGATAAAGATAAAGATAAAGATAAAGATAAAGATAAAGATAAAGATAAAGATAAAGATAAATATAAATATAAATATAAATATAAATAAATAATTATATATATATATATATACGTAGTCCTCGAAGACAGCAAGTCTAAGTAATACTCGCTTGCAAATTAGAATAGATATCTATTTATATATGGGAATTTTCGTGGATTTCGAAAATAGCAAATCTCCCTTGTAACCTCCATATCTTTTATATCTTATCGGATATTCCCTTAACAGCACTTCCAAGAATGACTGGAGGAGAAACCCCGATCATCGTTCTCAGCAACAAACAGGTTCATTAAGGCAGATATAGCTGTGGGATCCTAGCAGGAGCAAATTCGAATTCATTAATCCAGATATAGATGTGGGATCCTAGCACGCGCATGCAAGTCCCCGAAATCCCAAGACACGGCATCCCTAATGCCATTCATGTTTTAATATGACTTCAAGTATTTTTTATGTCAACAGTAGTCGTCACTTCAAGTACTTTATGTCAACATTTTGTAGGCATCCCACACTCCATGAGGTGACAGCTTGACAGTGAGACCCATCCGTCACTTCCCTGAGTCTGTCCTCGAGGAGATACACCTGCATCCTGGGCCAGACTGTGGAGCTGGAGCGATTTGCTGCAAACAACTACTACATGCATGGGTACTGGAACAAACAGAGGGGAATTACAAACAGAGCGACCTTATCAAGGTTACGCCCTTCAGCCACCGCTGCTACCGCCAATAGGTGTGCCGGCACTTCCACCTGTACACTCCCGCTACTAGCAGTGGCACACGTGCTACTACTGTCTAATAGCTTGCTAGCATTATTTTGAAGGCTTCAACAGCCTTCGCATAGCCATTAAGCAGCATTGTTTTGCAATCAAGTTGGGACCAAGGCGCGCGAGGTACCAGAAGCGTTCGAGTCAGCGTAGCCGAAGTTAAGGCGAGCCGGTGCCTTTGGTCGAAGGACTAAGCATGGCGCAGGCTACAGGCATGCCCTAACTCAAATACGGTCAACAAAACTGAGCCCCAAATCCTAAATCTATTGACTCTGACCTAACCTACACCCCCGGATACACCACTCAATTGCAGTTCAAATTTACTGTACTGGGATTTGAGTTTTGAATTTCGTGGGAGTGGCGTTGGGTTGAGGTTGTGCATGGCGGAGATTCCATGGCAGAGATTCCGTCAGAAGTGCATAAGTTTTTTTTCATCCAATGCACGAAGCCCAATTATTCAACCCGGGGACCCTGGACCCTAAACCCCTAAACCCCAAACCAGCGATAGATGTTTTCTGAGACCCGGCTTAGCAGGAAAGCGACGCCCATTAGCATGGCATATACGCTAAATCGTAATATTGCTCCTGATAAGGCGTAACGTGCATTCCTTCATTGGAGGCTTTTTGGGTTGTCTGGGTAGCTAACTAGGAAAGCACCCTGGACCAAAACTTAGACTCTGTAGACTGTAGACTCTACCCAATCCGAAGTCCAAACCCTCAGACCCGGCCATGCACCCAAAATAAACAAACCCACAAGGAATGGAGGAATCCGAAAAGGAGAAGCAGGGCTGGGGCTTTCACCGTTCAGGACTTTGAAACGAGATTGAGATTTCAGGTCTGTTGAAGCTCAAACCATGAACATGTCGTTCCTGGTAGCACATTTGGGGTTTAGGGTGTTAGGGGGTATGAACGCATCCGCGGGACCATATGCCAATATGTATATGTATAGGTAAAAGTATAAGTTTACATATTATGCCGTGGACTCAGAAGCAAGTCCCTGAAACCCGAGAGCGCCGTGACAACACAAACAACATGCACCCCCCCAACAATCCAAAACAAAATACAAAAACCTTGAAGATAGCAAAACATCCAGGTCGACCCTAAGCCTCGATAAACCCAAGAACCTAAACCCCCAAACCCTTAAACCCTGGAAACCCAAGCCTCATATTTGAGTTTTTGACCAGCTTCTGGCCCCAGCCATCCCAACTCCAAAAGCGAGGTCGCAATGAAAGGTAAACCCTTCGGGTGATATAGAAGTTTTCATACCCCTGAATGCGCCTTGAACAGGGCGGTCTTTGTGGCCTTGTTGACTCAGAAGGCATTTCAACCCCTAGCCTAGGACAGCACACCAAACAACCCTAAGAGCCTGAACCTGAACACTCAGATCTGAAACCTAGGGCCAAAAACCCTAAAACCCAACCCTAGGCCCGCACCCTGAGTCGAGACGCGGCACATCAGCGCTGCGACTTCCTCGCCTGTGGGGTTGGAATGGCTGAGGCAAGAAGCTGGCCAACAAATCAAACACGAGGCTTGGGTTTTTCAGGGTTTATAGGGTTTGGGGGTTTAGGTTCGTGGGTTTATCGAGGCTTCGAGTTGATGTAGTGGGCTAGAAGCCTGGCTTGGTTGCTGTGGGAGAGGGTAAGGGGCAGACCATGGGAGGTGGGGGCGGGCACTGAAATGCCGACGCGGGAACATATGCAAATATGTAAACATGTATGTGTATATGTGTAGGTATAACTAAAGGTATAAGTTTATGTTTTGCCCTGACCTCAGAAGCAACTCGATGAAGCCACGAACCGACAACCCCCGAGCCCTATCCCCCCCCCTGCCCCTGAAGCCCAAGCCTTCCAGGCGATCGTCCTGTCCAGTTGTCTGCCTCAGAAGGCATTTCAACCCCAGCCCAGGACAACACACCAAACAACCCCAAGATCCTGAACCTAAACACCCAGATCCAAAACTTAAGATGAGAAGATCCTAAGACCCAAACCCCAAGATCATACACCCGAAGGTCCTAGCCCCCAAGTTTACCGGGCTCCAGAATGAATGGCTTCATGCGGGATATGTTGGGTTCTGGGAAGTTGTGGTTTGGGGACCATCAGTGCATCCTGTTATGAGGGCTTTACGAAGATGCCATAGTGCCCGAGAGACGGGGAAGAAGCTTAATACTGCCTCATTCTAGCCTCTTTCAGCTCCTGAGTATGGCAACTTGCTGAGTCGATAATTTCGGCTTTGAGTTAAGTGTCGTTGAACGAGAACCCAATCAAGGTTCTCATGAATGGAGAATCTCAGAGATCGGGCTGCGGATCTTGGACTAGGCTTTCGGATCTTGGGGTGTCGGGTTTAGGATTCGGTTTCGGATCTTATGGTTTGGGTTTCGGACTCTAGACTATAGTGACTAGGGTTTGAGATCTTGCCTTAGTCGTACAAGCCCTGGCATCTGGGTTGCCAAGGCGCGTTGACTGCAGCGCCCTCGGACTCCTTTTCCGCTTCCTGGCAAAAAGCCATGATGGCTTGCTGTGTTTAGTGCCAGGAGTATTGGTCCCAACCTGTCCTGTACAAGGGCCTGAACAAGTGTAGCATCTTCTGCGGAAGTTTGACTTTCAACCTCAGGGTCCACCCGCGAGCCCCGCAAACCCGCAGACCCCTAAACCCTGCAGACCCGGCAAACCCGCAGACCCTGCAAACCTCGCAGAGCCTTCAGACTAAACTAATGGTAATGCAGGGTTCATATCATCAACCGTAGGAGAGTTTTGGTCCGGAACATAAGTCAACAGGGAGAGCTGATGCTTGGAATCCCCTAAATTGCAGCACTTCATATAGGTCCCTGTAAACGCTATACTAAGGTTTATTATCAGAACCTACAACAAAGAAGGCTGTGGTAGTTTAAGGAATAGGGCTTCGGGCTTGGAAGGTCAGCTAGGGATCCATGTTACATCCCAGCTCCACGGCCACCCCAAGCCCGAAAAGCATGAAACCACAACCAGAGGGCTTGGCTGGGAATGCAGCAAGCCGGCCTGAAAACGGAATTTGCCACAGTTCCTGGTTGGTACAACACTCCTCTTGCAACACCAACCACACTCTCAAATCATCCGTTTAAGTTTAGAGTTTACGGTTTAGGGGCAACTACTAAAGCCGATAAATTTGGGAAGCCGTGTGATGACCGAATGCCATCTAATGCCTCAAATCCTGCTAAACCCTACAACCCTCACGCGAATGTATCCTCGAGGCATCCAACATCGGATAAACAGAAGCCGTTTGATGAGGACCAACTCTTAAAACTGTAAAAACAAGAGAGCCGATCAAGCCCTAAGCGCCACCACCAACCCAACCACCAGGCTTGAAGGCACATCCGAGCAGAACACCTGCAACATGCTGCCAAGCCCTAAACCTGCATTCTGAAAGACACGGTCCCAAAATCCAAATCCTAAACACGAAATCCACCCCCAGACTCCGACACTCCATGCATGCAAACCCTCCATCAACGAATCCTGATGTAAATGCCTGAATAATTCGTAAAACCATTCCCTACCCGCCATCGGGCTCCTTACTCTGATCATGATACAAAGACCAACAAAACCCGAATTTTCTGGACCCCACTGTCGGGCTCATCGGGCATCTGGAGCTTGGGTGTAGGGTTTCGCCCTCCAATGAAACCAGGCCTTTTTGGGACGTGTCTGGTCCTCGCACTGATCGGGCTTAGGGTTTAGGGTTACGCAGGGGTGCGGGCCTTAAGATCAGCTAACCCGAAACCCCAAAACCCTAAAACCGTAAACCCTAAACCCACACATCCTGAAGCTCCAAAGCCCTAAAGCCCAGAACCCCTGTAGAATTCTCATAGATCCCTTATAAAAACCCTTCTAGAAGGGGACCTTGGCTTGCGGCTTACAGGGTTTAGGGGCTTAGGGCTCATTACGGCTTATTAAGGCTTATAGGGTTTAGGGTATATGATCTAGGACCCAGGGCTTACTTGGAGGTTCATGGGTAGTTACAAGTGGAGGGTTCAAGGTTTGGAGAGGATCCCTGCATTAAATGCTAGAAATAAGGTTGCGGGTCGATGAATTCGAAGCTTGTGGCTTCAGCTTGCAACTGCAACAAATTAAAGTTCTGAGGGTACTGTTGTCTTAAACATTCAACCGATCGCTCTACTTATAGCTTTCCCCAAAGGGCTTGCTAGCTTTTGAAAGGCCCGGTCTGACCCGTATGAAAATCATTCGTTCATTCGTGGCCTTGCCGAGGGCTGGAACTGACCGGGCGTCCACGGCGTCTTTGGCCGGGGTCTTGCGTGGCTTTATTGTTTTTGTTAAGCCGAAAAAGGTTTAGGGCTACATTATAGGGTTTATGGGGTTCTGGTGAGCTTAAGCTGTGTTTGAACTGTTAGGAGCTTAGGGGTGTGAGAAAAGGGACTCCAGCAAGTGCGCAGGGGAATCCATGAAATGCCAGAGTGTCAGCCGATTCCACTGCCCAAAGCTTGGATCCTGATCTCTTAGACTTTACATAACCTCTACAGCTCTGAAATCTAAACTCCATGGCTTCAGCACCACAAACCTCATGAAATTCCCACAGCCTAAATTCTAGACCACGGTCTTCAAACCCAAACATCCACCCCCCATTCCTGGACTTTGTGCAGACTTTCCTGCCCTAAAGGTCCCTACGCCCTAAACCGGCCCTAAAGCCCTTCTTCGTTGATCGCAAATGCTGGAGGAAGCGCTGAGCCCTGAACCAAAACCCCATCTGCAAAACCTGATTCGCAATCCCTGCATGCCTGCCAGTGCTGCACATAATGTAGGGGCCTTAATCGTTAGAATAAGGCATTTGGGGCCAATTATTCTATACGTATAATAAGGAACCCCCCAAATAGTATAGGTAATTAGTATTATTTAGGCCCCTATAGAAGTTTTCTCCCCCGAGCCCTACTTCCGCATCCCAAAACCTCAGATTGAGCCCCATAGTCCTCACTCCTCGCTCCCGATACCTACGTAGTTCCCAAGCCACACCTCATGAGAACTACATGAACCAAACACCTCAAACTCAGGAATCTGAACAAACCCTAAACCCCCTGAAGCCTAAACTCTAAATCCTCAACCCTACCCTGAACCCTAAACCCGAAACCCTGCACTCTAAACCCTAAACCCTTGAACCCTGAAACCGAGGCAACCTGAATCCCAGGCAGGTTAAAATCCCTGCCTTCACTCTGCCCACAGGAAGCGCCTTGCAGGTTTAGGGTTTGGCCAGAACTATCAATCAACCGGCTTGGGGTTTAGGGTTCAGGATCTATAGGGTTTCGGGCTTGGGGCTTACATGGGGTTTAGGGTTCAGGGTTTAGGATGGTTTAGGGTTTGGGGTTTGGGGTTTAGAGTTTAGGGTTTGGGATGTCTTGAGAGTTTTACCATACCTTCAACGCTTTAAGGATTTTCTGGGTTTAGGGTTGAAGGTCCGGGCTTCGGGGTTTTTTTGGGGTCTAGGCTTTAGGGTCTAGGGTTTAGGGTCGAGGGTTTACGCTCTCACAACTCGGACAATCCAGGCGAGGTTCATGGTAAGGGTTTAGGGTCTCGGGTTTAGGGTCAAAGTTTAGGGTCGAGGGTTTCAGGTTTCAGAAGGGACTGTCCTGGGGCCTGCGTTTTTGCAGTCTGGCTATTTTACATAGAGTATGATGATCTTTGTGGGACGAGCAGGCTCCAGGGCAGTATCTTCTCATCTGTAAGGTTTCTTCTTGAATAGTTGTTCAGGCTGCTTTATTTGTTTGCAAAAAAAACATATCCTTTTCGTACTCTGATAGCTTCCGCCCATCATTGGATCTATCTTGTACCATAGCGTCGGGAGTATAGTCTCAACCCCACGCGGGCAAACCTCCCATATCCCCTACGAAGCCCTCAAAAATTCGCTTACCAACAATTGAACTCCGATAAAGCCGTGTAAAGCAATACAAGACCCACATGACACCCTGGCTTTGCTTTCTTGAGGCCGTAAACCCTAAATGCTTTTGGTGGGTCGAGGCCTCGCACATCGTGACAAAACCTTGCGGATGCCAGCTTTGGCTCTTTGGAGCATCATGGCCCTCAGGCTTTAAGCTTTAGGGTTGTGAGAGGGGTGGGTTTACAGCTAAGGACTGCCAGTGGAGGGTTCGAAACCCCCAACAAAGCCGCAAACCTAGAACCCTGAAGCCTCCAAGCAAACATTACGGGAGTTTCGGACAACGTGGGAATATCAATCCTAAATAGTAAGATCCCTCTTAAAAAGGACCGCGAGACAAGGGAGCTGGACCCCCAATGTGATGTAAAATGGAACGCGGCCGGCTTGCTTAAGGGATCGTGGGGCTTTGTAAGTCGCAGCATAACTTCAGCATTTACACTTGTAAGTACTTACAACTTATAACCACACGTAAGATACTTACAAGCTTACCTATTAAGCCGCCGGATCCTCCAAGTAAACCCAAGAAGAACCCTTGAAGAAGCCTCTTCAAAAAGGCCCCAGAGCCTGAACCCTGAAGCCTACAGTCGAAGCCCAGAACAGAATAGAATAGAACAGAATAGCACAGAACGGCGCACTCCCGACGGACAAACTCCGAAACTTCATCCCAAGTTGCATTGAGTTCCTCCCAAAACCGTCGAACCATGCATGTAGCCCGGTCAGACGCCGCCTTCTTACTTATCGCTGCGCGTCTTGTTGGAGGCCTCGGAAGGTGTCGCAGCGCAGAGGCTTTTGTAAGAGAGGCTTCCGGCTCAGGATTCAACCAGGCCTTATGATGGGGCGTCTGGTTCGGGCCGAATGTCGTCGTCGTCGTCGTCGTAGTCGTAGTAGTAGCAGTAGTAGTAGTAGTAGTAGCAGCATTAGCAGCAGCAGCAGCAGCCGCGGCGGCCGGGGCAGCAGCAGAAGCAGCAGCAGCAGCAGCAGCACCACCACCACCACCAGCAGGAATAGTCGTGGAGTTTGGCTTGGGCTCGCCTCACCCTGTAAAGCCGTCAACAAACCTCAACAAAAACCTGTAACACTCATCCAACAGAAAAACAACAAACTTAAGGCTCCCTTATTTGCACGGGGTATCACAAGCATGTATATTACATGTAGATCAGATAGGTAGATAGATAAATAGGTTAGATATGTGGATGGATACATACCTACATGCATACATACATACATGCATACATTAGGGGAGTCTTAGGGTTTAGGGCTCTTTCTTATTCAGAAAGCTTTAGGGGTTCGGGATCCGGGATCCAGGAATGAAGGGTTTAGAAGTTAGGCTTTCGCAGCATCGGTGCTCTGGGAGTTGGTGCCTTTTTCTCTGGGGTCTAAGCGGCTTTTTGCTCTTGAGAGTTTAGGGTCGTTTGAGGGTTGAAACTTCTGGATTTAGGGTGTAGGAATTTAGAACGAGGGGTCTTGCGGCTTAATTTTGGGGCTCGGGAAACAAAGCCTGGAGATTTCGAAACCAGGGGCTGTGGGAGTTCAGGGCTACAGGAGTTTCGGGTGGCAACGAACTCCAGAGCCTTGAAGGGGAGAATTTTGGGTTTCGAGTTTCGGGTATAAGGAAGGATGAGCAAGGCTCGAAGTCGCTGTTGTTGGAAACCCCAGACGGTCTTAGTCCAAACAAGTGCCGACTGTAAGCTACTTCTGATTTCAAGAACCCCCGGTCTAAGACCCTACAAAGCCTTGCCAGACCCTGTTCAAGATCCCATATACAACCCCATATAACCAGCGACCACATGAAGCCGCACTCACAAAGCCCGAAGCCCTGAGCTGTGAGCTCACAAACCCCACAGCCGCAAACTCCCGAAACCGGGGTCTGGGGCTGAAGGCTGGGGGCCTGGCTAAGGACTGCAGGTGGAGGGCTAGAAACCCGAAAAAAGCCGCAAACCTAGAACCCTGAAGCCCCAAAACAAACATAACGGGAGTTTCGGAAAATGAAGGACCCCATTATCGATCCTATGTAAATAGTAAGATCCCTCTGAAAAGGACCGCGAGACAAGGGAGCTGGACCCCTAATGTGATGCCAAATGGAACGCGGCCGGCTTGCTTAAGGGATCGTGGGGCTTGGTAACTTGCAGCATAACTTCAGCGATTACACCCGTAAGTACTTATAACTTGTAACCACACGTAAGATATTTACAAGCTTACCTATCAAGCCGCCGGATCCTCCAAGTCAACCCAAGAAGACCCCTAAACTATAAACCCCCAACCC
>CAJNJA010048841.1:679-23655 GCA_905231915.1 Symbiodinium necroappetens | reverse complement strand
CGCGGTGGGTGCGCCTTTGACTTTAGGAATAGGGGCGCACCCACTGATCGCGCGCTTGCGTCAGCATGTAGTCCCGCCCCAACCACCCCAACTATTCTCAATTAGGGTTTAGGGTTCACCCCCCAACCCCCCTCAAGGGGGCTCTCTTGCTCTCTGCTTCCCTTCGCAGCTTTGCAGAAAATGTGTGTTTCACAGTAAACGGAGCTGAAATGGAGTACTGTCGGGTTGTGGGTCCTCGCGGCCTGTGCCGGCCGCTCGACCAGAAGCAAGGGCTCCCAACAAACACTTCGCCTCTCGCACCCTGTAAGGGTTGCTCGAAAGCAGGGCAAAGAACAATTTTTCGCGTTTGCGGCAGGGCAAGGTTGGCGGGGTCGCCCCCTCGGACCGAAGGCCCGGTTTCTGGAATCTGCCAGCATGGAGATTGGAGGAAATTGCCCCCCTCGGACAGGCCCAGGAGGCCCCGGTCCCTGGAATCTGCCAGCCTGGGGCCCCAGAACCCCCCTGGGCCCCCAGACCCCCGAAACCCCCCAGACCCCCCAAAAAACACAAAACCACCTCAATGGTCGTGGGTTTGGGGTCCATCTTTATTGCCTGACGGCAAGAGGTCAAGAGCGGGGCTGGGTCACTACAGTCCTCGTATACCGGGAGGCTTTACCCTCCCTCACCGTTCTGACGGGACGCTCGGCCGGGGGCCTCGGTCGGAGCCTCGAGCGCCCATGCAAATGCTTTTGGGAGTTTAGGGTTTAGGGTTTCGCATGGTGAGAGGCGATTGACCCCACTTCGCGTTGCTGCAACACTCCTCTCTGCTGTGGCAAGCTCCCTCTGTCACCTGTGGCAAGCTCCCTCTGTCTGAAGATGGGGCACAAACAAACGGCCTGACCCCTAAACCCTAAACAATAAACCCTAAACCCTATCTGACTGATTAGCACTAGTATCTCCCGATGCCCATGTATGGTGCCCCAACATCTTATTAGAATTGTTAAGGCCGTTCTGCTCAACCTCATTAAACCCAATAGAAACCAGAACCCACCCTAGAACCCTACAGAACCGTCGTAAGGAACGAATAAGCTCGAGCTCAGACTCAATCCTATTTGTATTATGGTTGTCGGTCTTCTGGCTTTCTGAAAAAAGCCCCGATGATGCCCCTGTAAACGCCCTTAAACCCTAAACCCGAAACCCTCAACCCTAAAGCCTAAACCTTGTGGAACCTGATAAACCCTGTGGAAACCCTGGTTAGGCCTATGGAACCCTTTTAAAACTTATGAAGGTTAGGGTTTAGGGTTTAGGTATGAGGTTGCACCCTAATGTAAGCCCCTGTGAAAGGCCCTTCTAAAAGCCCCGCAGCCGAGTTTCCATGAACCCTAAACCCATGGAAAACCTATGGAACCCTTGTAGCAGCACTTGTAAACGCCCTTCTAAGACCCCCTAAACCCCAAAACCCCAAACCCCAAAACCCAAAACCCTAAACCTTAACCCTCAACCCTAAACCCTAAACCCTCAACCCTCAACCCTAAACCCTAAACCCTCAACCCGAAACCCTAAACCCTAAACCCTAAACCGTGTCGAGACTCCATAGGCCCATCTCATGGGCGATAGGGCCATCACGACAGGCCCGATATTCAGGGGCATCGCCGAAAGAGAGCCTGGGTACGGTGGATGATGTAAATCCTGCATTACCCATAACAGGGAACATACCATAATTCCCATGATTTAGGGTCCTTAAGGTCATGCAGGATTTCTATCATCAACAGTAGAACTTGGTTTTGGGGTTAGTTTGGGGGTGTTAGGTTTAGGGCTTAAGGGTTGCGGTTTCAGGCTGGGGGCCTTAGAATTAAGGGTTCGGGGAACAACTACACAGCCGGAAGCCCCTCCCTATTGGAGAGACATCGCTGGCGAACATCTGAGGATAACCCGCAACGCCAAGCAAAAGGTTGAGGGTTTAGGGTTTAAGGTTTAGGGTGTAGGGTTTAAGGTTTAACAGAGCCTTGGTACCATCAGGACGATAATGTTTATGATTACAAGAGGGCTCTGGGATGTGCTTGGCTATAGCTAACGCATAGAGCACCCAGAAGGATAGTGTGAATGGTTGCATATATAGGCCCCCCATGTTCGAATTTGGCTTCGGGTTTAAAGCTTCAGGGCTTCGGCGCTTTTGGGTCTGCTTTTGGGGCTTGGCAGGGTTTCAGGGTTTGGGGCTTTAGGGTTTGGGGTCTCGGAGCTGGGTTTTGGGGTTCGGGGTGTGAGAACTATCCTGAAGCGCCCATAAGCGCGAACGTCCGGGGTGCTGAATGACGGGTTGAAGCCGGCGAGTAGGAAGGCCAGGAAGGCCATGACCACCTCATCCCGCATGTTCGGTGGGGGAATCATGAAAACTGCAAAACACACGGCCTTAAGAGTCAGAAGTAGGGTGCTGGGGTTTGCTCTGCTACAGTCTGTATAGTTTGATAGACGAACTCTAAAGGGGTGCTCCCACGAACTGCTCTGGCCCCGCTTAGTTCGCACTTGGGGTTGGGAGCTGAGAGTTGGGGGTTTAACGCCTGTAGGGTATTTCTGGGACCAGATTCTGGGACGAGGCCCGCGCTATGAAGAGGATCTTCTGCTGCGTACTTAAGCAAAGTGAAGCAAAAGACACCAAAAACTTCTGGGTGCTATCCTTGAGCATTTGGGGATCCTCAAAGGCCCTACACCCTAACCCCTAAACCCTGACCCCCAAAAACCCCTAAACCCTGCAAACCCTAAACCCTCCTAAGCCCTTGCCTTAGGCCTTCAGAAAGGTGCCCCCGAGTTTCAAGCAACCAAGAGGTTGCTTTCCAAGATTCTTGGGTCTCTCTTCTGTGGTCGCAGATTCGATCACGACAGACTGGTTTAGGGATTAGGGTTTAGGGTGAAAAGACAGACTTAATAATCAGAACAGGGTTCTTGGCTCCTTTATGCAAAAGGGAAAAAAAGGAACCCCAAGGAAAAAGACGACAGACTTAATAATTAAAATGGGGTTCTTGGCTCCTTTATACTATAGATATAACAAGGAACCCTAAGGGAGAAATATGAGGGGGGGGGGTTCTGAAAATAGGGGACCCTAATATAGAACCCTAAATAGTAGGATCCTTACTATAAGGACCCTAGAATAAAGGAACCCCTAATTTTCGGAAACTCCCATATTGGAGTGCAACCGGTCCATGGGCCTCGGCCTCCGGCTTCCCGGCTTAGACAGAGGGTTTAGGGTTTAGTAATTTAGGGCTTAGGGCTTAGGGTTTGGGGCATAAGGTTTAGGGTTTAGGGTTTAAGGCTTCGGGTTTAGGCGCTTTAGGGTTTAAGGTTTAGGGCTTCGGCTTTAGAGATCAAAGCACTTCTGGGTCCCCCCGCCGCCATCATCTGCGCAGTGTCGGGAGACATGAAGACACTGCAGATGTAGTTGAGGCCGTAGGCAGCGTAGACGAAGACGAAGGCAGCCTGAGAAAAATCCCCAATGACCGAATCCACGCCAAACCCTAATCCTAGACCCTAAACCCTCGTGAGTCCTAAGCCCTGACCACCCCTCCCCCCCCAAAAAAAAAACTGGCATGTTAAACTCGCCATCCCCGAAAACCTCCGTCCTAACATCAAGGGCTCCCCTTCATCGTCCCGTATGATCTAAAGTCAATAGTATCTCCTCATATTCTGCGGATACAATACTAGAAGATCGCCCCAAACCCTTTCCTAATTGCTACCCTATACTACAGCAACAGGAATCCTAATTCAACATCAACCTCCATCTGACAGGTACTCTGCTACCTGGCTCAAGCCTGATGGTCTTGCTCAAAACCAAAGTTTAAGCCCCGGGATCAACGCCTCGAACAACGTAGAAGTCTAATGCAGGGGCCTCAACAATTAGGATGTGGTTTTTGGGGCATGC
Source organism: Symbiodinium necroappetens (assembly GCA_905231915.1). Lineage (NCBI taxonomy): Eukaryota > Dinophyceae > Suessiales > Symbiodiniaceae > Symbiodinium > Symbiodinium necroappetens. The sequence continues at coordinate 19,763 of CAJNJA010048841.1, read as the reverse complement.
TAGAGTATGATTATACTAAGGAACCCTAAACCGGCCACGGCTTAGGATGCGGATTTCGCGTCGCTCTTGGAGCGCACGGCTTGGTTTGCTTAGGGTGTAGGTTTTAGGGCTTAGGGCTTTAGGGTTTAGGGTTTAAGGGTTCAGAAGCACAAGAGAGCCAACAGAACATCTCGAAAGGCTTTAATTAAACCTCTGGACTACCGTTGATGATATCAATCCTGCATTACCCATAGTACGGAACATACCATAATTCCCATAGTATAGGGTCCTCTAGGTAATGTAGGATTCATATCATCAACAGTAATTAGACCCTCTAGCCCAGACATACCTGCGAATGTCTTCAGCAAACATCCGAAGCCCAAGCTCTGTGTCCTCATCAAATCCCAAACAAACCCTAAACTTCCTCAACCCTAGAGATCTAAATCCAAAATCATGAACCCTAAACCCTAAACCCTCAACCCTAGAGATCTAAATCCTACATCATGAACCTAAACCCTCAACCCCTCAGCAGCCACAGCACCCAGAAGATCGTGTGGTGGCTTGACGTCAGAGGTCCCAAAGGCCAGTAAAGAGCGGCGAAGATCCTGACTCCGGCCGTTGGCTTAGGGTTTAGGGTGCGAAGGTTGGCTGTACACCTCACAATCTCTTAGATCATTCATGAGGACTGTTTGCAAAGACTTGGGTGAGCAAGATTTCGGTTTGGGTTTTGGGCATTTAGGGTTTAGGTTTGAGTCCTCAGCACGTTTGCTGTGGGCCTATCTTGCTTCGGGGAGCCTGCACCACAAGTGGTAGAGCCTTAGTGGAGCTGGAAATAAGTAGGACATCCTCACCCCATCAAAACCCTAGATTCATTATCAAACCCTCTGCAGTTTCAGATACGGGGCCACACCAAGGTCTAAAAGCGCTGTTCTGACTGTTTGAAGTCGAAACTCTAAAAACTCCCAACTTAAATACCTTAAGCCCCAGGCCCCAAAACCGAACAAAAAAAAAAAACGGTGTTCAAAGCCCCTCTTGGTCAAAGCCCCTGTTGTGGCTTGGGATTCGGATCTGGCTTGCTGGGCCCTGGTTCCCTCCAAGGGCAGAGCTTCTAGGTCCTACTAGGGTTTAGGGGTTTAGGGTTTAGGGGTTTAGGGGTTTAGCGTTTAGACTTTAGGGTTTGGGGTTTAGGGTTTAGGGTTTAGGGTTGCTCCAAGCTTTGCTAAGCTCCTTTGAACATACGGCTGATGACATAGATCCTGTATTACCCATGATAAAATACCACAATTCCCATAGTTTAGGGCCCGTAAGGTGATGCAGGGTTTATATCATCAACAGTACGTCCCTCAACCCTAGACCTTAAAACCCGAATAACCCTAATTAAGCTCCGAAGTTTCTAAACCCTAAACCCAACAAACCCCAAGTAGGACCCCAAGGCAACGAAGAAAAACCCAAACCCGATACTCTGACGTCCCCCTAGATCCGAAACGCTACAGCCCTATTTCATTCGGCATGCGAAAATATCAGCCCTTGCGTGTTGTGGTCATTTTGTGTGCAGACAAGATGCCGCAAAGCTCTACAAGAAAACCGTATACATAATCTGACCATGAAATTCCTAACTAAGTTTCTTAAGACCATTTAAACATACTTACAAATACAAAGAGCCTTACTCTGGTATCTTAAAGCAATCAGGAGCTAGGGCTCAAGGAGGCCAGCAGCACTTCGGCGAGTGCCGCGATGTCCCGGCCCAAGAAGCACAGGAAGGTGTTCCTCGTCGTTTGCTGGGTTCTTGTTAAGGGACTTTATTGAAGTTACCATAATAGGAATCTATAGTCATAAATAATATGGCTCCCTTATTGTGGTAACTTAAATTAAGTCCCCGAACAGGAACCCAGCTTATGCCGAGCATGCTAAGACCGAAGGCCTGTGAACCTCCGAAGCCCCACTGTCCCATGGTAACTAATACGGTTGATGAACAAAAAAACCTGCATTACCTTGAGGACCCTAAACTATGGGAGTTATGGTATATCCCTTATTATGCGTAATGCAGGATGTATATCATCAACCGTATGGCTTCCTTATTATGGTAACCTGGGTTTAGAGTGTTCGGGTGTAGGGTTTAGGGCTTAAGGGTTTAAGAAGTTTATGGGTTTGATTTAAGGTTTAGGGTTCAAGGGTTTAGGGTTTAGGACTTAGTGTCACTTTCAAGCTTTCGGTTGTCGGAGGCAGCGGGCTTCGGATTTAGGTACCTTCGGGCTTCCATGGCGTTTTAGGCCATAGGAGGTTAGGGTTTAAGGCTTTAGGGTTTGGGGGTTTAGGGTTTAGGGGGTTTAGGGGTTTAGGGTTTAGGGTTTAGTGGTTTAGTCTTTCGGTGTTGAGTGTTTCGGCTTGGGTTCTTCATTCTTCTGCCACGGTTTAGAGCCCATTATTTGGTGCTGGTGGTACTGTAGAGGCCTTAAAGACTAGAATAGGGTGTTGTGGCGTCTTTAAAGCGAAATATAATGAGGACCCAAAGGAATAGTGGTACTGATAATTCCAACCCCAACTCTATGCTTCGATTGGGATTGAGGGCCCATCGTCTGCTGCTCGTCCTGCGCACAAAACCGTGTCCCCCCAACTACCAATCATCCATTATAATATTCAGCGCAGACCCTACGACTATAAAGCCTAAACCCCTACGACCTACAACCCAAAACAAAACTAGAAAAGTCATGTAGGTCGTACTACGGATAACAATGACGAGAATAAGGCTAGACACCGTTGTCATCATGTTCAGGATAGAACAACGGTCCTACAACAACATTGGCACCAGACATATAACAACAATAGAAATAAAAACAGAATAATGCTAGACTAAGAAGAATAACAACTACAGTACATGTATAAACAGGCACCGAAAGAACAACCCTAGACCCTAAACTTTAATCCCTCGAAGCCCAACTCCTAAAATCCTAAAGCAGCCTGTAAATCAAACCCAAACTAATCCATCCCGAAACAAATGGAGGTAACCCTAAACCCTATAAACACCCATACAAAAACGGAGGATAGCTGCCTCCCAGCTTCGTGCCTACTCCGGCCTCACGCCAGACCACGAAACGCTCGCGGCCGCCGAAGACGCGCTGGGCTGCGACGCCCTCCGAGAGAAGTCCTAGGAACCTTAAGATAGGCGCCTTAGCAATTCGCAATGATTAGAGCAGGGTTCCGTTAAAGCGCCCAAAGAACCCCAAGATAGGATTTAAGGTTTGGGGGTTTGGGTTTTGTAAGGGTTTAGGGGGGGGGTCTTAGAAAAGGGGCCTTAATTAGAGTTCCTTTAAGGGTTCCTGTACAGGGTACTCTAAGGATTGCTACAAGGATTGTAGAACAGGATAATTAAATTAGGATTTTGCAAACAGATCCTTGGTCAAAGAGTCACAGCAGAGGGAGTTCAGGATTTAGGGCGAACGTTTTAGGAGGGTGATGCTGTTGATGATATACATCCTGCATTACCTTGAGGACCCTCAACTATGGGAATTGCGGTATATTCCTGATTCTGGGTAATGCAGGATCTATAGCCTCAACCGTAGATTTTACGCGCTTCATGGAATTTAGTTCGGCTCTGGGGGCTTCCTGGGCTTAACCCACCCTAAAGCCCTAAACCCTAAAGCCAAAAACCCTAAACCCCAAACCCTAAACCCCAAACCCTAAACCCCAAACCCTAAACCCTAAATCCTTAACCCCAAGCCCTAAACCCCAAACCCTAAACCCCGGAGGTGGAGGGCTTTGGGATTTAGAGCCGGGGGGGGGTTAGGTGTAAAGGCTTTGGGCCAGTCACTTGCAAGAACTCTCCAGGATAGCCGCAGATCTTGGGGGCGTTGAGGGTTTAGAGCTTACGGTGCTGGAGTTTTGCGGTTTTTTTTGGGAATGATGGTTCATTTAGTCAGCAAAGGTCCGAAATCTTAAGCCCTAAAGCCTAAGTCTTAAACCCTAAACCCTAAACCCTGAATCTGAAACCCTAAACCCTAAGCCCGAAAGGCCCAAATCCTAAATCTTAAACCCTAACCCGCCTCAGTCATCCTGAAAAAAAAGGGAACCGAGGACTGCAATTCGGCACTAGTACCCGGTTGAAGGCAAAACCTGAACCCTGGGGTTTAGGGGTTTAGGGCCGTTTAGGGTTTAGGGTTTAGGGGTTTAGGGATTAAGGGGTTTAGGGAATTAGGGAATTAGGGGTTTAGGGTTAGGGGGGGTAAGGTTTAGGGTTGAGGGTTTCACACTAAGGCCTCTTAGGTTGAGGGTCCCCGACTTTGCGAACTTCCCGTTTGCCTGCGTCAGGAGCAGCAGGAACAGTGCCAGCAGCGGATGCCTTCACGGGGCGCCCTAAACCCTGAACCCCCTCTGGCCGTCAGGGCGTAGGGTTTAGGGTTTATAGGTTTAAGGGTCGAAGGGTTTAAGAGTTTAGGGGTTTAGGGTTTAGGGTTTAAGGGTTTAAGGGTTTAGGATTTAGGGGTTAGGGTTTAGGGGTTTATGGGTTCAGGGTTTAAGTGTTTAGGGTTTAAGGGTTTAGGATTTAGGGGTTAGGGTTTAGGGGTTTAAGGGTTCAGGGTTTAAGGGTTTAAGGGTTTAAGGGTTTAAGAATTTTGGGTTAGGGGTGTAGGGGTTTAAGGGTTTAGAGTTTAGGGTGTAGGGTTTAGGGGTTTAAGAGTTTAGGGATTAAGGGTTTAAGCGCTTTAGGGCTTTAGGGCTTAAGGCCTTCAGGGTTTAAGGGTTTAGGGGTTTAGAGCTTTAGGGCTTTAGGGCGGGTTTAGGGTAAACCCTATACCCTAAACCCCCTAAACCCTCGGGTTGCTGGGGGGGGCATGGCAGGTCATGATAGCAGACAAGCTGCATCAGCTCCTGCTGTGGAGCCTTTGCGGGAGCGCAGATGCAAAAAATGGCGAGGCCGCCAACCAGCAGCATGTTGTTCCAAATCACCTCCCATTTGGGAGCTAGGATTAGGGAGACTTTTGGGGATATAGACCCTCTCAATATGGCCCCTTTTTAAGAGAGCCAGAAGTAGGGCTTAGAAGGGTCCCCTTTAAGGGGTCTCCCTAATGCTTCCTAGGACCATTGGGGTTTAGGCTTCTGAGGCTCGCAGCTCGGAACCTACATCGCTACAGTAGAAGCCCAAAAGTTGGAAACCCCATAGCCTCAATCCTTAAGAGTAATGTATAAGGAATCCCAGCACTATTTGTCCTTAATCCGGTTTCCAACTTTTTGGGGTTTACTATAGTGTGAGAGGCGAAGTGCTCCATGCCACGTTGACAAGCCTAGGGTTGTCACGGAAGCACCCGCCATCAGGCTCCTACCGGAAGTTCTCAAGAATGCAGGAGGGTTGGGGGTTTAGGGGTCTAGGGTTTAGGGTGTAGGGAGTGTGTGCTTCACATGGCTGAGGTTCGGGATTCAAGTTCGCAGCTTGACGAAGGCGCGGCGTGTCAATGTAGACGGCGAAAACGTGGAGTAGAGCAGTCATGGACCACACCCTAACGCTAGATCCTGAATTTCCACTTATATAAATCCTTTCCCTAAACTGAATAAACTTGGGTTTGCGGGCCTCGATGCTGAAAACATATGGAGAAGCCACATAATAAATTATTCTCCCGACCCCGACATCGACTCAGTTCACCGTGTTGCCTGCTGCTGGTCCCGGTGCAGCTGCACAGCTGCACGCTTCCTGAAGGCCACGGCTTTGGCTTTTGGAATGGGGCTTTGGGGTTTAGGGTTTAGGGTTTTAGGTTTAGGGTTGAGGCTTGAGGGTTGAGGGTTGAGGCTTTGGGGTTTAGGGTTTAGGGTTTAGGGTCACCCGAAACCCTAAACCCTAATGGGCTTCTGGGTTATCCGGTTTCGGGCTTTTCTTGGGGTTTACGGGGTTTAGGATAGACCACCCCAACCCTACTCGCCGAACCAAGCCCTCAACCCTAGGCATGAGGAGTTGAGGCTTAAGGCTGACGATTTAGGATCTAGGGCTTAGGGTTTAGGGTTTAGGGTTTAGGGCTTATTTGGGTTTAGGGTCTAGGGCTTAGGGCTCGACGCATGGAGCCTTTTCACAGGGTTTAGGGGCTGAGTGTTGAGGGGTTTGGGGTGGGGTTGGGGTGCATTAGGCCTTGGTGGGGGATTCGCCGGCTGCCCCAATGAAGGAAGGCCGAACGGTCCAGAGTTCAGAGAATTTGGGATACGTCTTGAGCCCGAAACCTTGCAGCCCTGAATACTTGTTGATCGAGCTTGCACGGATTTGAAACAACTGCAGAACGGTGATGAACAAATCCTTGATTCCTTTCAGGGTTCTGAATATCCGGATCCTCACTGTGGACGGAGAGAGAGGAGGGGGGAGTGAATTAAAGGCTCCTTTACTCAGGTTTTCCACGAGTATGGTGGGATAATGTAACGACCTTTGTTGTTGGAACCCAAAAACCCTAAACCCTACAACCTAAACCCTAACCCCTAAACCCTAAACCCCGAAACCCTAAACCCCTAAACCCCCAAACCCTAAACCCCAAACCCCCTAAACCCCTAAACCCTTCAGCTGTGGCGCATGTGGATGAAAATCTCCTCTCCCCACGTGCACGTGGCGACTGCCAGGTCGGGGAGCCTCAAGGCTTGCGGGAGGCTCTCGGAGTGCCAGGGGCCTCCTCCCTTTGTTTAGGGCTTAGGGTTTAGGATAGTTTAGGGTTTAGGATCTTGGGATTAGGGTTTTGGGTTTAGGATTTGGTTTAGGGGCTAAGGGGTTTAGGGTTTAGGGGTTTGGCGCTTTGGGTTTGGGGTTTAGGGTTTAGGGGTTAGGGGTTTAGGGCTTTAGGGCTTTAGGGGTTTAGGAAGTTTAGGAAGTTTAGGCTTTAGGCAGTTGTATAGACGGTTTTTGGAACTTGTGGAAGTTTAGGATTTTTGCTTGAATTCGTTTTTTGCGGGCTTCGGAGCTTTTTGGTGGGGCTAAATGCGCATCGGGCGATGGAGCTTCTTCGCGTACCCCGAGAACCCAATACACCTTTATTAAGGAATATGCCTGAAATTACAAGGGGCTAAATATTATGATTTAAGGTATATTCCTTAATTAAGGGGTATTGGGTTCTCTGGGTAATGGAGGTTCTGCGGATGGTGGGTCAGGGTTTGGATCTTGTAGAATTTTTGGCGACGGTGGAAGTGGGCCCATTGAATGCAAAGTCACACTTTTGCGAGTTTCGACGTCGTAAACCCTACAAAACTCAAGCCTAAATGTCATGAGGTCAAGGCCAGGTCGCACTGCACGAAGACGTGCTGATGTACGGTTACTTGCGAGGGTTTGGAGTTTGGGTTTAGGCTCGCGGGTGAAGGAGGTCCGGAATCCCTGTAATCCCCAATCCCGAAACCGTGGATGGAATCCCAAGCGCGCCCAATCTGAGAACCCGAGGGCAGCTTTCCCAGGATCTAAGTTTAGGGTTCAGGGTTTAGGGCAGTTGAGGGTTTACATAGGGTTTAGGTTAGTTTAGGGTTCAGGGTTTAGGGTTTAGGAGCCCTAAACCCAAAGCAATCTAAGACTGAGACATCCAACTTGAGGATGCTTGGGCAACGGCCAAAGACGTCGCTGAGAAGACGCGACACGTGGTGCTTGCAGAGGACTGATGCCGGGCTTCTAGGTTTTTGGCTTCGGGTTGCTCTTTTCGGTCGAAGGCCGGCTGGGGGGACATGGGTGTGCCCGGCATCAAACCCCGAAACCCGAAAGCCTTTATCTCAATGACCCCGATGCCTTAACAGCCCGAAAATCACAAGCACTGAACCCTTAATTAAGCCCTAAAGCCCTGAAGCGAAACCACACCCTGAATCCTCAAGCAAAACTTAATGTTAAAGCTGCAGCAGTTTTATGGCTGTCAAAATAACCGCATCTCGGGAGGGTTCTCCAGACAGGGGCACTGTCTTAAAGAGTCCATACGGGGAGTTCTCTAAATTCGCATCCCTTTGGGTTTTTAGGGTGTGTAACAGGGACCCTTATTTGGAGAACTGCCCATACACAACCGTTCCTTTCAAGGGTTGATGTCTAGACTCGGCTCCCGTATTTCCTGCCAATACCGGCCCAAGATGCGATCGTCCAAGGCAACAGGAGAGGTAGAGGTATGCATGGATGCTCCGGGCTGACACGGGGATCTTCTGAAAAAGCACAGTTGCAGTTGACTGGCGGCTGCTATCCCTAAGCCCTTAACCCTAGACCCCTAAAGCCTAATCCGCTCGAAGAGCAACTCGGACAGGAAATCGACGGCCGCTTGGTCTCCGAGTGGCTCGAAGGCGGGCAGGGCACACCTCGGTTGGCGAGGTGTTGAGTTTGTGTGGTGCACTTTGGGGGGTTTGTGAACCCTTATAGATCCCTTTAAAGGAACCCTTGAAGGGGCCCTTAAAGTAGGGTATATGGAGCCTCGGGGATTGTAGGGTTTGGGGACAGGGTTGGCGTGTAGGGGTTGATAATGTAGGCTCTACCGTTATTAACCCCAATTAGCTTACCTTCTTAAGGACTATGTAAGGAAATCAGAATAAGGAACCCTACAAAGGTAGGTTATTTGGGGTGCAGGTAGGGTTTACGGTTATCACTGAATCCTAGAACATGCAAAAGAAGCTGCACAGTTGCTGTCTCTACTCCCTCCGAAGGGCGATGACATGACAGGGCACACATAGCAATCCTAAGCCCTAAACCCTAAACCCCTAAGCCCTAAACCCTAAACCCCTAAGCCCTAAGCCCTAAACCTGAAACAAATGACCTGTGCAAGCCATGAGCTGACGGAAAAATGCTGTGAAAGTCACATAAGCCCGCTGAACCTTTGGAGCCGTGCTGAGACAAGGTCGCTCTTGCAGCTGCGCACCTGCTGCAGCGACGCCATGCACTGCTATTTTGCCAATGGTATCGGTAGTCAAGAGCTGCTGCTCTACTGGACTGCCGTCCAAAACCGCCGGGGCGTTGCCTTGCAGCAGCTGCAAGATGCAATCTCTCAAGCTGGCTGGAAGCGGCCTACTCAGCACAGACGTCACGGGCACACTGCCTACTGGCTGAAGAGACTTTTTCGTCCCAAGCTTTGAGTGGGGGCCATGTACAAGGGCTCCGCAACAGAAACTCTGGTCCTGTTGTCAATTTTGCGATGGTTCGCGAGGCAGCTGTGGAGCAACGGCCCAGACCTACACCCTAAACCCTCCCTTAATGGAACCCTGTTCGAACATGTTGGAGTCATCAAGGCTCCTACTAAAAGCTGATGAGCCCCGTTTAGAACATGTGAAGGAACCTCTCTCAAGTCTCTCTTAAAAAGCAACCCCATTCTATGTTTTCCAACCCCCTACATGAGCCCTACAAGTCATTTAAAAAGGAACCCGGTTCTAAGTTTTCCAAGGTCCCTACACGAACCTTGCACGTCTTTTAAAAAGGAACCCTATTCTAAGTTTTCTTAAAAACCCCTACGTGAGGCCTACAAGTCTCTGAAGAAGGAACCTGGTGTTTAGGGTTTAGGGTTTATAGGGTTTTGGGTTTAGGGTTTAGGGTAAGAGCCCTGCATTATGATTACAGCCCCTTGTGGGGAAGACTGCTCTCGGCACCTTTGTCCAGTGCCCTCAACCCCAAAACCTTGAAGGGGCCGCTGAGTTTCGGGGAGCTTGCTTGGAGGATGAGGTTTGGTTTCATGGGATGTTAAGGGGTTTAGGACTTTTGGGATTTATTTGCGTGTGTATATATATATATGTATATATATATATGTATATATATATACATACATACATATATATATATATGTATATATATATGTTTATATATACATATATATATATATGTAGAGTATATATATATGTATATATGTATACATATACATATATATATACATATATATATATACTGTACATATATATATATATTTACTATAGATAGATAGATAGATAGACAAATAGACAAATAGATAGATAGACAGATAGATAGGCAGATAGATAGATAGATAGATGGATAGATAGATAGCCTCTCTCTCTCTCTATATATATGTACATATATATATATATGTGTATATACACATAATATGGTTAGGGGTTCAGGGTTTAGGGTTTTAGGGTTTCATCTTATGGGGCTTGCGGTGAGGGTCTTGAGCGTCCTTTGATACACAAGTTTGTGCTCGAACGCAAACGGGCTCATAAAGCCGCATGCGTGTGCACAATGCCGCATATCAGCACAGGACAACACAACGTGCAAAACGAGCGCGCAAAAAGTGCACCAGTCGAGCGCATAAACCCGCAGGTGGTGCCGCAGGAATTGAACCAATTCGGGCACATAGGTGTAACAACGGAGGGTCCAGGGTAATTAATTAGCATTTTAGGGGCTCGGGGTTTTGGCTTTGGTCTGGATGGGTCGTTGGGAAGCCACACAAATGTTGTAGCAATCGGGCATGATAATTGGCTTGGAGATTTGGACACACACACACACAATGAACCCTGCCCCAAACCCTAAGCCCCTAAACTCAAACGCCCGTACTTACATATATATATATACATATATATATATACTGCTGTTGCCTGACCGACTCAGGCCGGTTTGGATTCCGCACGCACGATTTCTTGATCATCGTCGGCAGGTCAGTGGCTGCTGGCATACCGCAACAGGTCGGCATGCCTACCTTCTCTGAGATGGTGGTACTTCTGGATAAGATGGCCAGGTTGTGGTCGGCTGACTCACAGTGGGTCCGGCTGCGCATTTTGCTGTGAATGCGCCTGTTGGCATGGCAGGGCACCAGGGACGGGGATTCGTGACCCGAGAGGACACATTTGCCTTTCTGTTTCCCGGAGTCCGCGCGTGCCCCTGCTCCAAGATGGGAGAAATGCTTGAGGCACTCAGAGGTGCTGACTTCTTCCACGGATGCAGCTACATCGCAAAGCAGGCGAGAAAGGCTGCGACAGGTAACATTATACTGTAGTATACCAGAACAGCGTATAATACGGTAGATCATGGTGCAGTACTGTATCTGTGTAGCTTATACCATAGTACAGGCTGTAATGGGCTGTAATCTCATAATCATTTGACAAGTTCCATGTGCCAAGCTGGCTTGAAGGCTTGAACGGTTGGCTGCATGGCTAAACGCGTAGGCTCAAACCTAATCCCTACAGTAATTTGCCAAATCCCAACCCCCGCAACCGTACACCCTTAACCTACATGTCCACGTCCTCCTAAAACCTCAACCCTAAACCCTAAGCCCTAAACCCTAAACCCTAAGCCCTAAACCCTAAACCCCTAAACCCCTCAACCCTAAACCTTAAACCCTAGACCCTCAACCCTCAAGCCCCATGCCGCCTTGCGCCAGCCAAACTCTACCCACGTGCTTCGCCTGCCTGCCTGAGCATGCTCAAGGCTCTGTTGCGCTAGGGCCCCAGCTGTTTAGGCTTTAGTATTTAGGGTTTGGGGCCTAGGGTTTAGGAATTTAGGGTTTAGGTTTTAGAATTAGGGGGTTTAGGGCCTGGGGTTTAGGGTTTAGGGATTTAGGGTTTAGGATCTAAGGTTTAGGGCCTAGGATTTTTGGGAGGGGCTTTAATCAGTAGTAGGGCTCACACTATTGTAGTCATGGTCTTTAACTAACTATCAATTAATGAAACCCTAAGCCCTTAACCCTAAACTACAGACGAGGGTCGTTGTTTTGCAGGAGTCCCCTTACTTAGGGTCTTTTGGTTCATGCAACTCCCAACTACGGCCTCCGAGGCTTGGGGTTGCGGGAGGCCGGGGTTCAGGATTTAAAGGAGGTTTAGGGTTTAGGGATTTCGGGTTTAGGGATTTCGGGTTCAGGGATTTAGGGTTTAGGGTTTAGGGCTGTAGGGTTTAGGGTTGAGGGTTTAGGGGCTGTGTGGCTTCATGTTGGGGATGCTCATAAACCAAGCACCTATGAACCACAAAGCCGTGGAAAGCATTCCTTTGTAAAGCATTCGAATGCCCATGTACATCCCCACAAACACCGTGTTGCATCCTCCAAACGGCGATGAAACCTTACAAACACCCTAAACCCGACAGACGCAAAGAGGCCCTGATCCCAAAGCTCCGAAGCCTTTCGTCCTGACTCATAAAGCACCTAAAGACCTGTAAGCCTAAACCCCAATCCCCGAAATCCCGAACCGCAAAACCCCAAACCTCAAAAACCATACCCCCCAAACCCGAAACCTTATCCAACAAAAGACGAGCGTACAACAAAAACACCACAAATCTACAAAGCACGATCTCATAGTGACCCTTCTTAACTTATAGTACCCCTTGTAGTATCCCCTGTAGTAAGCCTTCAACAAAATCCTAAAGCCTGATTCTCTGGCCAGACTAAACCCCTAAACTCCGCGAGCCCCGAGCCCATCATCCGAAAGCCCCACATCCTAATGTAGGGGCTTAAAGAGTTACCAAGACTGCTTTGGGGTTCCTTATATTATACTGATAAGTATAACATACCCCGAAAACCCTAGTCTAACTGTTCACTAAACCATAAACCCCAAACCCTAAACCCTAAATCCTAAACCCGAAACCCTAAAACCCTAACCCCTAAACCCTAAATCCTAAACCCGAAACCCTAAAACCCTAAACCCTAAACCCTATATCACCCAACGCCGATCCATTGCGGAGCCTCCGAGGATGGGATCCTACAGAGCGAATTACCGCCGTGGAGGCGCAGAAGCACGAGTGACCCCCTGCTAGAGGAGGGTTTAGGGTTTAGGGCTTAGGGTTTGGGGTTTGGGGTTTAGGGTTTCGGGTTTAGGGTCTGGGGTTTCGGGTTTAGGGCTCTGTGTCTAGGGTTTAGGGCTTAGGGTTTAGGGTTTCGGGTTTAGGGTTTAGGGTTCAGGGTTAAGGGTTAAGGGTTTAAGGTTTAGGGCTTCGGGTTTAGGGACTCGGGTTTAGGGCTGAGGGTTTCGGGTTTAGGGTTTGGGCTTTTGGGCTCAAAGATCTGACTTTCGCAAACTTTACAAAGCCTTAAAGCGTCTGGTGTGTAATGACCATTGACACAGCCCAAAGCTAAGACAAGCAGAACTGGAAGACGCTCTGCTTCGGGATGGTATGTGTTTCTGGGCTATTCTTCAAATCAGGTCGGTGTTAATCTTAGTATCGCGGAGTATGACAACGGCACAAGGCTGTTGCTTCTCAAAATGCCTGTAGGAACAGCCCAGTTTTGGGAAAGCTGTGGAAAGCCCCGAATGCAGAGGCCTGAATAATTCCAGGATAGTCCCTAATACAACTATACGGTTTAGGGTTTATGGTCTAGGGTTTAGGGTGGTTTAGGGTTTAGGGTCTAGGGTTTAGGGTGTCCCACCCAAACCCTGCTCGAACTAGCCCAACCTATCCAGGTACGTCGGCCACTACTATCCTCGCGAGCCTCCGACGCCTCCGGAACCTTTCGACTGGACCCGGGTTTAGGGTTTGGGCTTCCAGCCTTATTTAAGGCTTAGGGTTTAGGGTTTAGGGCTCTGAGCACATTTGAGCAGGTTGTGAATGCTTGCTATGCGATGACTTTGGAGCGGTGAGAAGGGAAGGGTTGCTCTTGATCCTAAACTTAAGACCCTAAATCCTAAACCCTAAACCCCAAAAAACCCTAAACCCTAAACCCTAAAAAACCCTAAACCCTAAACCCAAAAAAACCTAAAGCATAAAGCCTCATGGGTTGAGGATTGCGCAACTGTACTTTTATCCTGGGCCGGGCCCGGTTTAAAGTTTACGTTAGGGTTTAGGGTTCAGGGCTTTGAGTTTAGGGTTGAGGGCTTAGGGCTTCGGGTTTAGTGCTAGGGTGTCTCGATGGGGTTGCCGTCCTAGGGTTTAGGGGTTCAGGGGTTTAGGATTTGGGGCTTAGAATGGGGACCCTAAAACGGATCATGCCATGCCAATGTTGAGTCTTTTTTCCCGCGGTAGCTTACGGTCCAAGCTAAGCAGCACAGTGATGGAACGGAGCAATACCCTAATCATCAAACCCTAAACCCTAAAACCCTAAACCCTAACGTAAACCAGTAAACCAGTTATAAAGTTAAAGGAGTCCTTCGAAGAATTAAGCGCGATCCAGGACCTTCGACGGCTTCAAGGTTTCGACGCAAGCGGTGAAGGCCTGCACCCTTGTCTTCGGATCCGGGAATTACTAGTCGATTGTTTCGGGTACTATGAGTTTTATGTCCTGGGCAGTAACATGCAGGCTAACCTGCACGGGAGGTGTTACGGAGCTGTAGCGGGAGCTGCAACGGCAGCTCTGACGGAGCTGTACTGGAGCCCACAGTTGAAACACGGTGGAACTCCTAGCCCGGAACCCTTGAGCCCTGGTTCGTGTTGAGGAACTTAAGTTAAGTTGCCATCATAGGGATAAATACTACTGTTGATGATATAAATCCTGCACTACCTTAAGGACCCAATACAAAGGGAAATGTGCTATATTATTCCTCATTATGGGTGCTGCAGGATTCATATCATCAACCGTAGCAGTATCTAGTAGTAAATAAGCCGGGGTTAGGTATTCCAGACTTATTTCCTTGACAAGAATCCAACCCCAGCCAAGACCATGCTGTTTAGGACGCCCCCGCATGTGCCAGTTTTTTTTGCTGTCTCGGGCTTAGATGTAGGATTTACGTTTTGGGATTCAGTTTTCTGTTCTCGCGCACAAGATGTAGGCCTTTTTTGCAAGGGGCCTGTCGTTTCAAGGAATAGAGCGTCCACCGTAGAATAATGGGCTCAGGGTTCAGCGGGTTTTGGTTGCGATGTAGGGATTACAGCAAGTCTTGCGCTTTCGGTGTTCCCTAAACCCTAAACCCTAAACCCAAAACCGTCCAGTTCAATTCACCCGGCGATGACCTTGGCAAACTCATGGCCCCAGGGCAAGCTTGATGCCCGAAGCAATGAAGCATGCAGCCCTCTTCGGGCATTTCCGAACCCCCCAAACCCCCTGATCAGTGTCCCCGATGTGAGGATTCTCCATGCTGCAAGCCCCAATGGGTTTAGGGTTTAGGGGTTTGGGGATGCTCAATCACACCCTCTGCCAGGAGCGCTTGTACCATGAGTGGGGGCCTCAGCACGTGAAAAGGAGCAGAGCGTGCAGCTGAGAGTGTTCGTGCTACTTAGTGCAGATCACAAAAGCCAGTAGAATCAGTCAATGTTTGATGCTCGCTCTGAGTTAGGGACACTCAGCCCCGACCCGCGCCATAAGACCCTAGACTGGCCCTAGACAAACCCTCAGCCCTAAACCTTAAAGGAAGCCCTAAACTCCTTATCCCTACACCTTAAAGTGAGGGTGCGTTTAGTACGTTCCCTAAAGTAAGCTCTAAACTCCTTAACCCTAACCCTTAAAGCAAGCCCTAAACTCCTTATCCCCAAACCCAAAGCCCCTTGGCCCGAAACCCCGAAGCTCTCAGGTGCTCGCGTTTCCATCCCGAGATTCTGGAGCGAGATGGCGTGCGCGCCGCGAAATCCGGCGGGGGAGCTCGGCGATCTGGTTCAGCTTTAGAGACGAGGCTAGGGTTTAGGGGTTTAGGGTTTAGGGTTTAGGGGGCTATTTCCTAGGTAGTCTTAGGGAGACCCCGAGACCCCCTGAAAGGAGATCCTTCTTAGCCCTACTTCTGGCTCTCTTAAGAGGGACCTTGTTAAGAGGGTCTATGTCTTTAGGGCTTAGGGTTTAGGGTTTAGGTTCTGGGCTTAGGGTTTAGGGTTTTAGGGTTTTAGGGTTTTAGGGTTTAGGGTTTAGGGCTTAGGGTTTAGGGTTGAGGTTCTGGGCTTAGGGTTTAGGGCTTAGGGTTAGGGTTTAGGGTTTGGGGCTTAGGAATTACGGTTTAGGGCTTAGGGCTGAGGTTTGGGATTCAGGGTTTTAGGGTCTAGGGTTAGGGTTTAAGGTTTGGGGCTTTAGGGCTTAGGGCTGAGGTTTGGGGTTGAGGGTTTAGGGTTTAGCGGGGATGGTGCGAAAGGACCTGTACCCGAGCGTTATCTTGTTCGGACCAGGATGACTTGCTCGAAAGCCTAGCAGGAGAGTCGGCAATCTTTAACTTGTTTTGGGGTACTATTAATGCATGACCCTAAACCCTAAACCCTAAACCCTAAACCCTAAACCCTAAACCTAAACCCTAAACCCTAAACCCTAACCGACTATAGACCCAATACGCCCCCGAAAGGTTAACCTTCAGTTCCCCCAGGGTCTGTAATCCCCTCTAAACCCTAAACCTTAAACCGGGGTTTAGGGTTTGGGGGTTTGGTGGTTTGGGGTTTAGGGTTTAGGGGTTTAGGGGTTTAGGGTTTAGACCCAAAATCTCTGATCAGCCCAAATTGGACCCCCCAGTGCCTGCAACGGCCTGGGTGTTCCTTTGCATCTCGGGCACCTTGCCTGAGGTGCACAAGTAGGGTTTAGGGCTTCAGGGGTTTAGGGTTTAGGAGTTCAGGGGTTTAGGGTTTAGGGGTTTAGGGAATAGGGTTTAGGAGGGATTTCTACGCGTTAGGTACGTTAGTAACAGGGAACCCCCAACGAATAGGGTTTCCACGTCAGGCACATAGAGGTCGGGATACTTAGTCATACGAGTCGACAGGGTCCCTTCTTATCGGAAGAGTACACTATACCTCAAGACCCTATTCCAATTCTTAAGGCCCTTTCCGTACACCCTAAACCCCTGAACTTGAGAGGCCACCCGTATAGACCCCTTAATTGAACGCTTATAGAACTCTTGAAAGGAACCCCTAAACCCAAAACCCTAAAACCTAAACGCAAACCCTAGACCCTAAACCCCAAAACCCAAAACCCCAAGCGCCAAAACCCCAAACCCTAAACCCGAGCCGTAAACTCTAAACCCGAACCCCTTAGAGGAACCCAAGGCTTGCCCACAGCCCTGGGGTCGAGGTTACCCCTCTGCGAAGCCGGCTGCCGCAGAGGTCGGAATTGGGGCTTAGGGTTTAGGGGTTTTGGGGTCCAGGGGTCTGGGGCTTATAGGCTATAACTTATAAGGTTTAGGAGTCCAGGGTTCAGGGGTCTCGGGTTTTCGGGTTTAGGGTTTGGGGGTCTAGGGTTTTGAGTTTAGGAAGCGATCAAACACTGTTTTTTTGTTTGTTGTGTGTGGAGGGTAACTTTGACATATCTTGAAATCTTAAACCCTAAACCGTAAACCCTAAACCAACCCTAAACCTCGAACCGTGGCTCAGTTTGGGGCTCAACATGTCCGGTTTGGATATCAGGCCAGGGATTGAGTTGAAGTTCTGTAGGTTTGGCTTACACAATTAGCCGTTTGAATCACCGTGGTCCCGAACCACGGTTTTGAGTTTAGGGTTTAGGGTTAGGGTTTAGAGTTTGATAGCGCAGGACTGGGCGACTGCACTCTTGAGCCGCAGGTGTGCGTGGCCGATCATAGGACATGGACGAGCGGGCGAAGATCGAGAGCGGGAACAACAACTCCCCGCAAGAGAAGGCTGCATTTGAAGAAGCCCAGGCCAAACCCGGTGCCCCAAACCTTCTGCTCTTATACACGGAAGGCGAAGGCGATCCTGGGGCCCTGGCGCTTCAGCCACCGATGATCTGTGCGAGCACGGTCTCGAAGAGAGCGGCATCAGAGTCGGCTTTTTCGTTGCACTAGGCTCCCCTAGCTGGTCCTAGCTTGTTCTGTGTCGTTTGGTGCAAACGGGGCTTTGGTCGCTTCGGTGTCTTTTTTCTCGTCGGGGTAGGTGCGTTTTTTCGGTTGGGGCTTGGGTTTTCTTTTGTGGCGGGGTTTGGGCGTTATCTCATAGAGTTTAGGGTTTAGGGTTCAGAGTTTAGGGTTTAGGCTGACGTGTGTAACCCGGTTGGCTTAGGAAGCAAGGTCCTCTGCATGATAGCATCTCAGAGTGCTCATGTTCCGTAATGCTGAACCGACGACTACACACTGAGCACTGCCCCCTAAACTCTAACATCGAAACCTGATCCCTGATTCATGTCCGAAGCCCTCTACCACAGTGCGCCCGGCCGTGACACTCTTGAAAGCCCTAGAAACCCACTCAATCCCTGAATCTGTTGCGAGAGCCTTACAGCACATTAAGCATCCTCAAAATTATCCTTAATTTCACTGTCGCCTCAACCACCATCACGCCAGGATAATCGGAGTAACAGCTGTCGTGGGTCAGGGCACATGACAATGTTTAGTATGATGAGGTATAAATAGGAGCGGCGATCAATAATCGCCGCGACAATCGTAACCTCGCAAAAGCTAAAGCCCAAACCACTAAATCCAAAACCTTGAACCCTACACCCAACACCGCAAATCCTAAACTCTAAACCCTGCATCCTAAATATACACCCAACACCCTAAACCCTAAGCCGTTGGCAAGGCCAAGGGATCCGACCGATCGCCGAGGCGTGGAAGGGGTGGCAGAGAGAAAGGGGAGGTTAAGGGTATCCTCTAAGGGGGCGTCGGGCCGTAGGGTTTAGGGTTTACGGTTTAGGGGGTCTTTTAAGGGTTTAGGGGCGGAGGGTTGAGGGTTTATGGTGGGTTTATGGTGTAGGGCGTGAGGGTTCAGGGGTTTCAGGTGCTAGGGCTTCAGAGTTTAGGGGTTCTTAGGTTTTTAGGGCTTTGGGTTTTAAGTTTAGGACTTAGGTTGTTTAGGGTTTGTAGGGTGTTGCGGTCTTTCCGAACCTTGGGGCGCTTTGGGTGTTTAGGCTTGAGAGTTTCCCGGGTTCAAGGTTCCTGAAGCACAAACCCAGTGAGAGGCTTTTCGCGGAACTTTGGACCTTAAACCCTAAACCCTAAAAAAGGGCTGTACCCAAGCATTGCAGGGGCCTCACAGTCTTCCCTAGGGTTATCTTCCCTAAGGGTCCATGTACCCAAATCGTATACACTTTGGCCTTAAAGTAGTCCCTATATAGGTACTTTGGGGTCAAAGTATATGCAATTTGGGTACATGGACCCTCAGGCTCTAGTATAGTTGCAAGAACCGAGAACCTTTGTCTAGTTATTCCGGCATTCAAAGGGGTTGTTCTCTAAATTAGGGTCCCCTTTGGGGGTCCTTTTTATGAGGGTGCCGTACTACATTGGGGACCCCAAAAGGGGCCCTGGACCCTAATTTAGAGAACTACTCGACATGTTGGGTACTGCCCGCATACAGTATCGGTCTCGCATGGGGCCCTCAAGGGGCTTATATATCCGTACTATGAATATGACTCAACTGTTACTGAGT